>QVNV01004818.1:0-12615 GCA_014825455.1 Pseudomyrmex pallidus | reverse complement strand
GCTTGATTTATTCAATAATTACTCCTTTATTATATGTAATAGAAAAAAATGGTTTAGAACTTTTCGACTCAGAATAACCCCTTCTTCCTGTCTACGAGCGGTGAGACGGACTTTCTGGGACACCCTGTATATATATATATATGTATACATACGTAAGATATCTATATCTCGTGTTACATTTTATTTTTTTATCTTGACATCATACATCGCTATAGTGCTTTGCTTTTTTTCATTAATCGATTGACTGACCTGTCCGCCCTCGCCTTCAACACTCTGCAACTCCCTCCACTCCTCAATCGTTTGTGCCAAGTCGACTTGACAAAGCGGCACTTTAACTTCGCCAATTTGATCGTGTTTTGAAAATCGATCAAAGTCGAAGATCGCGAAGACCAGAGTCTTATTCATGGCATCAGCGTAAGGGACGCTCTGTATACAAATATACTTGTATTAACAACAATAAATAATCATACCTACTAATTAGAACTTCTATTAACAGACCTTAAACGTGAAAGTTTCGTTGAAGACGGGATTCAATGTCTTTCTGTGAACTTTAGTCTCGAATTTTTTCTTCTTATCCGGTAACAGATACACTTTTACATATGGATCTGACGTGCCGCCCATGTCCAATGCCGGCAGTTCTTCCGCTTGTATGACTGTCACGGCGAGACTGTTCGAATTAAAGTCGTATTCGAGCTGAAACGTGCAAGGTTTAAATAGGATTAAAAATAAACAACTATGTTTAATAATGTAAGTTTTTCTTATACCTTGAATTGCAATTTTCCGAGTTTAACTTCGCTTTGCTTGCTCTCGGCTTCATCCGGTTCTTCAGCATTATCAGTTAACTCTTCCATATCCGGCTGGACCTAAACACGTTGAAGTGGATTCCCCGAGTGTAAAATGTGTTTCTAACGTCTACATAAAGTCCACGGCACACCAAGTACGTACCTTATCCTTGTACGTGCTACCTAAAAGCTGCACGGACTTCAGGTCCACCGCACCTTTTAAACCTTTCTTCCCATCTTTGGAGCGTCTTTTGCGACAACATCTTCGTATACAGCAGAAACAAATTCCGAGAACGAGTATGCCTACCGCTATTTAAAAAAGACAAACATATGTGTAATATCTCGTTTAAATGTTTCTATATATGCTTTTTTATACAGTCTATCTACAATATTTAAATTTAGCCGCTTCCACAAACTAATTAATATTAAATAATTATCTAAAACCTTGTATCACATTTCATTACCTATTAAAATAGCAACAAGACCCCAAGGTGGTAGTCCAACTGCTTGCGCGACTTCTTTCTCAAAGTTTTCGAATTTTTCCTCAATGGATTTCGGTGCATTTTGGGTAACTTCTTCTGTTACTAAAAACAAGATATAAAAATATAAGATGTATGTTCATAAGTTGTATAAGAGATAGATATGATTATTTATTCAACTATAGCTCTTGCAAAAAAAAAACAAGGTAAGCAAGAATTAAATAATTGCTCACCAGTTTCCGCATCTGTAGTGAGATTTATAAGCTCCGTAACGCTTTTACCGACTTCGTCGTTACGCGTTTCCTCGGTGTTCACTGGATTCTTAATTGTCGGCATTTTCTTTACATCAGAAAAACACAGACGAATATATTATTATATAAATTCATATTTTTCAAAACATTGTGTGTTTAGACGCTAAATCTGCTAAGTGATAAACAGTTTCATTTCTGCGTGATGTAATAACTCGATATCTATACACATCACTCGCGTTAGTGCGACTAACAGACCGGATACTAGTCCGGCGATTTTGTAATCTACGAGGTCATTTCCGCGCGCCGCGATCAAAGCCGCATGCGTATCACAAAAATTCTGTTGTAAATATGAGGAACGTCATAAACGATGCATACATACATATTAGTATTTGTGCGCGACACGATTATGTCACGAATATATCATTTACAAGAAGTGTAGAAAATAGAAAATAGCATAAATGTTAATATAGACAGTAGATGTTCTATAGTTGTTAATTACACTGACACTAGTCTCAATATGCACACACACACACACACATAGTGGAACTTTCACATACTTATATCATTTCTGTTATCAGGAGTTTCTTATGAAATCTCTAAGACCGGTATTTATATATAGTCAAATCTTGTATTTAAGATCATCTTAAGTTCATCTTTAGATGCTCGACTGTGGCCAAGAAATAAAAGTGTAGAATCTTAAGATAAACTTAAGATGATCTAAAATATAAGATCGAACTGCATATGTGAACCGCCTTGTGAAGATTATTTTGCGCACAATATCAAACAAAAACCTCATGGCACGGTCAGCTCTGTTACTTTGACATCTTGATTTCCCTTTTTTTACACCTTGCATTAGTGCGGGGGCGGTGCTTTTGCTAAAAGGTTGATGAGACAAGGTTGATAAGAAACAAATGCGATATAAAAATATATGTAGTGCGATATATTATCGAACAATGCGTGGGAGTTCGTGTGTCAGTTCTTCAATCCATATCTTTACACTGCAAGAAATAATAAATAAAAACAGATAAAATGTAGAGAAGAAAGGTTTTATTAATGTAAGAACGTCGTAAAACAATTTTAAAATTGTACAAAAAACTTCGTGTGTCTTTAAAAATGTCGCGAAATCGAAGAGGAAATTTAAATCGTGTCAGATACGATAGAAAATATCTCGCGAAATAAAATATACATTTGTTTTTTCTTCTGGCTTCAATCAGAAATAATGACAGGGATTTATTTGTGCGTAACTGAAGCACACCCACACATAAATACACAATTCTGTTTGAATTGAAAAACAAAATCAAATTCTCCGATAAAATTATTTAAACTTACTTATATATAATTTAAAAGTCTACATATAAATGATTTATCTGTTATTCAAACTGAAAAAAAAAATGTCAGTTTTTTTTTTTAAATAATATATCTAGAGAAAGAGAGAGAGACGTACAATTTGTGTATGGTGGTGCGTACTTTTTATTTTGTACGCACACTTGAATACGCGTACAAAGGACACACACACACACACACACATATACTAGACTTACTTATCTCAGTCACAAGTTTGTTCACAAAATGTATGGCTATATCAATGTTTTTGTCGTGATAAAAACAAGTAACTTTTATAAAGAACAAGTTAAAGCACAAAGTTCACGGAGAAATGTTTCTCCCAAGAAGCCGAAAATAAAAATTAACATAAGCTTACGTGTAAAGTGAAACTCAACTGTAAAAAAGAAGATTTATCATGCGATTATCTCTCTTGTATCACAATTGGGAGAGTTTGCCCGTCTCACTCTTGTGAAGTAAATATTCCCCACAAATAAGATCAATATATACTTTATCTTATATATAAAACCATCTCAGCACAATCTTGATCAACAAACTCACTTAAGAATAATATCCCTTTCCGAAAAAAATTCTTATATTTAATATTCTAACACATTTGATTGTACAAACATATGTAATATTTTGTACACATTGTACAAAATATATATCTTTTACTTATATTCTTAGAACTGAAAAGCTACTATAGAACATAAGATAGAAATATTTGATAATATAGAAACATTTTGAAACGTAGAATCACAAAAACCGAAACATAATAAAAAAGTAGAATACATTTGAACTGAGGGTCATTCGACTATCCGAGTGGTTTACATTCTCTTCAAGGACAATTTTACCACGGCTATTCTCTCTTCAGAGCGTTCAACGTATCTTTTATGAATGGACATTTCACGATTAGCTATAATATACGTAAAAACGCTAGTTACGCGATAAAGAGACGTTGCTTTGCTAAAGTAATACACAACAATGCACTTGTTAGACTGTTAATTAGTCTATTAAAGAAATAAGCATCATAAAATGGTCACATATAATTACACTATTATACACATCTACATGTACGCAATCGCACTGTTGCAAATTTTAATAACAGTCAATTCTATAAATTTATTTCGAAAGAATCAAAGTATATATTAACTTAACTTTCTCAATCCTTTTAACGTTAAGAAATATATATATAAAAGTATATATTGTATATAAATAATAAAAACAGTAAATATGCACACGAAAAGTCGCACTTAAAATATAAAAAAAATGAATTTGTAAAAAGATAATGGCGAGAGAAAAAATACGAGACATCACACACATAAACGTATATATAAATTAATTAATTAATTAATTAACCACTAGAGACTGAGAAAAACAGAACATATTTATTTCACTTTAAAAATATATTTTGCTTTATTAATTTACGTCCGAAAATCTCTAACATTTTTAGTACACATCTCGATTCACAGAAAATAAAACGTAGATACAGACCGAGATGATAATCATCGAAGGCTCATTTGCATGCTGCCGAAGTCGATCGGGAGAGATACAGTATTTAGTCGTATCTTCACGAACGGTGGTTAACCATCGTTTTTCTAATTTTATATTTTTTACGAGATTTTCATTCCGGTATAATAGACAAATGTATGTTCTCTTTCATCCAGATACTTACGATATCGAGAGCTTCTTTTTCTCACAATCTGTTTTTCTCTCTCTCTCTCTCTCTCACTTCTCTCTTCTCAAACTGCTGCTTTCTCCCCTGGGCGTTACTCTGCGGCGGCCTCAACTCCGATTGTAACTACTTGTGGACTCCCCGCGCGTATCGTGACCAACAGTACAGATTCAAGATGTAATATGCGGAGCGAATTACTACTCGTATGTTTGTTTTACAAGCGCATGGCGCTGCGTTGTTCGCGACGACGATGGCGGATAGATAGGTGAGGAACAGAAATCTATCCTGCCGTACAACCACGATGGTCTCTCGTCGACGAAAACGACGGGACGAGCCGAGTGCGCCTGATCAGTACTGGTAAACGCGAATATGGCTGCCGACGTAAATCGATAAAACACGTTACGTTTTCCGGCGGCGTTTTGACGCGCTCGGAGCCGACGCTCTGCGTCGTTCTCTCGACACCCTCGCCCCGCCCTCGAATTAAAATCCGGTAACGACGACGGCGACGACGACAACGACATCGAAGAGTAAGCGCCGATCTACGTCATCGATGCGCGCGGACGTCTGATATAAAAGCGGCTTTTTTTTTCGAAACACCTCCGTCATTCTGGCAATAATTATCGTGTTTATTAATGACATCAGTTCAATACTTTTATCACTGGTGCTGGTAATTTTAATCTGCGATCGATTCATTTGCTTCTCGCTACAATGAGATAGCAAGACGAACAGGTGGCGTCTCAAAAATATTCGAACAAATTGAGAGAAGGAAAAGAAAACTAAAATTCTATTATACCTTTAATATATTTTTTATTTACAGTTTTTATTATTCAAAATAATCTCTAGTTTTGAACTGAATTTTTGTGTGTACTCGGCAGGTATACATTGTAACATATGTATAATCTTTCTCTCTACCTCTCACTTTGCAATCTCTTTTCAAGCACCCGTAACAAATCGCTTTTTTTTACACTACAAAAATAAAATTAATTCTCTCAGAAATTATACGTAGGCTTTTTAATTAAAATACTCACCCTTTTTTTTTTACTGATTTTACACATTAAAAATGTATCCGATAAGTAATGTCACATTCTGCGACAAAATAAAAAAATAATTATAAACTATTATTATATATATATGCGCTGTATTGATTTTCAAACAAAATTTAAACAATTTTGACGACAGCGATGAGATATAGAAATATCGATCGCAAGTCACAACATTAATATAATCTAGAGCTTGCATGCAAATACACGACGATTCTTTTCAAGAGATGGAGCACTGTGATTAGAGAGAAATCGATTTGTAATTTTATTTTCATTCACATAGCCCGAGTACAGATGGAGAGAGAGAGAAAGAGAAAGAGAGAACTGCTATATAAAGCGTCTCGCGTCTATGTAAATCTCTTTTCTGGAAATAGAAATAAACTATAGCGAGTACTTATGCGCGTTATTTATCTATTTATAGGATCTAAATAACATTATATCGAGTTCAACTCCTGCCCACGGTGTTTTTTTCGCAATGATTTTTCTAATTTGATAAGATAGAATATTTTATACATATATATGAGGCGCAACCTTAGGTGTCTACAATAATAATTTGAATTGAATTAAATTCGAAATTCCACGTGTATTAATTTTTACACGTTTACAAAGATATACAATATTTCGTACATACGTTTGGCTTCTACTGTTCATTTTCTGCTGATTAAACATGAAGCAAGAGCTTGTATTTGTTCTAAATAATATTGTTACATCCTGACTTGTGGAAGTCGAACGTATGGTGTGTTCCTTTACATAATGAGTCAAACTATCATGGAAGGTAACGACTAATTTTTCTTTCGACGAACTTTTCAAAGTCCAGCTGTGCGAAGCAAGCGAGATTTTTTTGAGTCCGCGAAGCAGGTCAACGGCTTCGGCCGATATTATTGTATCCCGTCGGTTTTATAACGAGACTAGTGAGTTGAACATATTTCATCGTGTAATATGTATTGATATGGAATAAGACTTACTTTTTGGAACCAGAACTTAAGAAAGCTGCCAGCAATGTTTTTTCGCTTTGCGCGTCGTTTCGCGGTCATTTCAGTCAATCAATACGATTCGATTGATCGGCGGAATAATCGATCGATTAAGTTAATCGAGGATGGAAACGGGCATGTCACTTTTATGCTTCATTTTTCTGCCACTTAGTCAACTGAAGCGCTGTTAATCTTTATACAGCATGAAAATACCGAATGTACACTACCCGCGAGTTAAAGTCCCAAATTGACAGATTGATGCAGTGGTGTGGCTGACGACACGTTAAACAAAAAGAAGAAAGATTGCGAGTCGAAATCGACAGAAATAAAATCCAAGCGAAGATGGTGTCAAGAACAACGTCGAGAAGAATTCCCGAGGAACCGCGAATAGATTATGTGCAATGCGACGGCCTGGTGGTGATGAAAATGGTAAAACACTGTCACGAGGAGTCCTCGAGTAACATGGAAGTCGCACAAGGTGCTCTTCTCGGCTTGGTTGTACACAACCGTCTTGAGATTACGAACTGTTTTCCTTTTCCTAAGAACGATGAAATTGTGGATGAGGAAGAATATCAACTTGCTATGATGCGAAGACTGAGATGGTTAATATTTATACAAACTGAAGATAACACTAAAATGCTTGTCAAAGTTGTTTGACATTTTAAATGTTTAGATGTTACACAATTGTAAATTATTTTTTAACATAAAGCAAGAGCATTGTGATTTATTTCTCAATTTGTAGGGTGAATGTTGATCATTTCCATGTTGGTTGGTACCAAAGTGCAGATGTCGGCAACTTCTTGAATCTGTCTCTCCTGGAATCACAGTATCATTATCAAACTTCTATAGAAGAGTCAGTTGTCCTAATTTATGATACAGCAAAATCGGCTAGAGGTTTCTTGACACTCAAAGCCTATCGTCTCACTCCACAAGCTATACAAATGTACAAAGAAAATGAATTTACTCCTGAAGCTTTGCGTACCTTAAAAATTGGATATGAGAGTCTTTTTGTGGAAATCTGAATTGGACGAAATGATTCCTGAAGAACAGGGTACCAAGTATTTGGATCTGGGAACTGCTAGTGTATTAGAGAACCAGTTACGATGCCTGATGGATCGAGTGGATGAGCTGAATCAAGAAGCTATGAAGTTCAACAGATATCAGCAACTGGTAGTTCGACAGCAGCAAGACAAAAATAGGCTACTGGCCAAAAGAGCTCAAGAGAATGCTGCTAGAGCTGCAAAAGATGAACCACCACTACCCGATGACGATATCAATAAATTGTTGAGACCACTGCCAGTCCCACCAAGATTAAACCCAATGATTGTTGCTGGACAAATTAATACATACAGTGAACACATTTCCCAATTCTGTTCTCAGAGCTTAGCAAAATTGTACATCACTCAAAGTCTACAAAACGCAAAGGAAGCTAAGTCATCTCATTGAAAAACTATTGTATGTTATGAATATTAATTAATTATTTATAATATTTGTACAATATTTGAGAAACTAAACAGCAAAAAATGATTAAGAATAAAACCTAACTTGCACAAGTTTTCGAAGAAATAAATGTGTATTTATTTTATCCCTTTTTAAATTAAGTATTATGAATTTATTAAAACACAATGTATATACATACAGTGTATGTACAATTTACTCGATGCACGTGTACACAGCACGAAATAGAATCAAGTGCTGTGGACATATCACGGAGAAGAAATGTGTGTATATTTTTCCGTCCCACTTTGCACAGACTACAGACTGTCATACGCAGTAACATGTACTGCTTATGGTGTGGTTAAAAAATATAACACACGTACATATGTAACTTTGTACGAGTAAAGGTATAAAATTAATTAAATTTTATTTTCTCGTTTACATTGCACAGAATAGAACTGCACTTTTTAAACATAGCACGGTATAGAACCATGTCCACTTGTGGCGTACGCATCGACAAGTTGTGAACATGGCTACGTAGGTGTCAATGTGCACCACCCGTGGACATTGCGCTGTCTTACGGGACGTCCTAACAGTTACTCATTCTCTTATGGGCCTAGCCGCTCTCACAATTAGTCTTTTTTTCTGCTACTAGTCTCGGAGCTGTTTGTTGGAGCTTTTATTAGTCACTGCTCATTGCTCGATATACAATGCTGAACGGCAGAACCGTAATGACGCGTGGGATAATATTGTTGGGATGTGTAATGGAATAAACGATTGCAAATTACAAATTCTATGTTGTTTTGGCTATGTGGTACGTATATATTTGATTGTAGTACGCAGCACTAACTTTACTAACTGACATGGTACGAAAAATTGTTTCATATATCAAGTACACAATTGTTGTTACATTTATATATACATACATACATACATATATATATATATATATATATATATGTATATATTATTTATATTTATATATAATATATAATATTGTCTGTCTATGTTTTTTTTTGATAATGAAGTATTTCATCAAAAATTGGTCCAAATTTAAAATATGCACATTGTTATTATAACCTTTGGAGTAGAAACAATAAATGTATAATTAATAGAACATACAGATTAGTGCTTAAAACTAAGAGTTTTGAGTATCAGTTCATATATTTTATTCAGTATAAAACTAACTAATTATGAATATTATTTTAAACATAAAATTTCTTCTTACAAGTATATGTACTTTGTGTAGAAAATAATTTTTGCTTAAATTTTAGATAAATGAAGAAATGGGTTGTGTCAATAGTAGGACAGATGATAAGCCAAATGTCTTCCAAGTAGTAAATATAGATGACGACGGTAATTTTATTTCGCCTGGACATTTGGAAGTTACTGAAGTAGATATTATATTGCATCAGAATGGCAAACAGCCAATCAAGTGGCCGTTGCGCTGTTTGCGACGATATGGATATGATTTGGAAGGATTGTTCAGTTTTGAATCAGGAAGACGTTGTCCTACAGGCTCTGGCATATATGCTTTTAAATGTGAAAGGGCAGAAGATTTGTTCAATCTTGTTCAAACAAAAATTCAAGTTTGTATCAATATAAATAGAAAACTCTAATATATATATATTAACAATGTAATATATAAAAACAAGTTTATTCACTTTTTCTGTCTATTAACAGATACGCAATAATGGAGAAAATGCATTAAGAGATGTTCTGGTTGGATCACATCCGACAGCAGTAACACGAGTAGCTATACCACTTGAGCCTAGTTACTTGGATCCAACGCATAACAATCGCACAAGTTCTAGATTTACTTATAATCAACAGAATGGTAGAGTAAACAGTCTCACAAGCAATAGTGGCCTTTTATCACCCCAAGGAACTTCATCTTCTCCATCTTCCATGTTTCCACCGCCACTACCGAGTGTTTCTCATTCTTCTTCTTTTTATGTTAATGAAGAGGTTTTGTCGTCTGTTCCTATGGAAATGGAACGCAACAATAACAAAAGTCTCAGAAGAGCAACACAAAGGTAGTATAACAATACAGTATATAAACCAACTAGATAAAAATACAATATTATATTATAATATTTTTTGTCATTGCAGGTCGTTGCAGAACAATGTTACGATTGACGCAATGTCTGATAATGGACTCACGGAAATGGAATCAATAGTCACTCAGCGAAATACGGACATCACTAGCAATAATCCATCACTACAGGCAGCCTACATGAACATAGATATCTTCAATGAAAATAATCTGATCTCGCCGAGTTCTTCCGAAACAACAACTCGATTTAAAGAAGAAAACAACGCCGAATCGGCACATCAATATATTAATGTAAATCTTGGACAAAAGCAAGTAGAAAACGCTGCAGTCAAATCATATCCATCTCCATTGTTCGTCATGAATGCGGAAGAAAATTCTAGACATTGTTATGCTAATCTGGAAGCAAGTAAAATTGAGAGTCTGAGAAAAAGATTCTCCGGTGTATCGATTTCTGAGAAATCGCCCACTTTAGCTCCTACACCGACGTGTCCAAATCGGGAAATGAATTATGCCGTCCTGGATCTGGACTCACCTGTCGATGCATCGGACAACACTGTCGGTTCCGCGCCGTCTTCTCCCAAGTCTCAGAACAAGCCACAAAAAGGCTATGCTACAATAGACTTTAATAAAACGGCAGCTCTCTTGCATTCCGTCAATCCCAACCTTGTGAACGATAACGAAGGTTCCAGAAAGACTCGTCATAATTCTACAATAAATGATCTTGAAGCTCTCACTGCAGACACAATTCATCAGTAAGCCATATATTTCATATAACACACAAATGAGGTTTTTCTATATTATGTTTGGTTTAGAAAACCAATAAGATTATTTTTGTTTTGTTGAGTTTTTTCTTGACATTAGCAAATTACAATTTTCGATTTGATGTTAAGTTTTGATTGTTTCTCACCGTGACACGTTAAAGAAACTTTATAGTAGTCTCGATAACTGACCATCGTATATATTATTTCTAGTGTAAAGAGTTTTACATGTTTTTTTTAAACATATTTTATTAGAGCTAGCAGTATTTGTAAGTAGTATAGTATTTTTGAAAGTTTCCTCTTCGAAATGAGACAAAGAAAATGTTGTTAACATGACAAAATGTATAGATGTAAAGTTTATAATACTTTACAGCAGATTTTATATTTAGCATGTTACAGTGTAACATATGAACAAGTTTGAGGCTAAAGTTTTCTACTCTGTTTTTGTAAATATCATGCAAATTAATTCTTTCGCTAGGAAGAAGAGAGAAAGAAAGAGGGAAAATATGTATGGTCAAATTGAAATGTTAATTCATAGTGCAAGGTCAGTTTCTTCTTCTCTTAAGAGCGTAAGAATAATTTAGATTAGGTGAGATTGTTCTTCCAACAAGTCAATCAGCAACTGTTAACAAGCTGTTGATAACAATGGTGCAATACATCTAAGATGTGTAAGTAAGCACAAATCTCTGTTCATGAATAACCTCATGTATTTTATGTATACATATATATATAATGTGAATTATTTTTATAATTTATTATAAGAAAATGATGAAATTTGAACCAAAAACATTACATATGATATGCATGTTTTATATTACCAATATATGTATATATTTATATATAATAATGATAGGATAGGATACATAAAATTTCTTGACACACGCCTATACGCTTAAGAAAGACAAGTGCATTTATGTGCAAAATATTATGCACATAAAATGAAAACTATATAGAAAATAATACAGAGACATATATATATATATATATATATATATATATATATATATACACACACACATACATATACATACACGCATTATATTAGCATGTTTTTAGTATCTTGCATTTCAGTTTTTATTAAGTGACATAAAGCAAGCTGATATACATTCGTGAATTTTATTTCAAAAGTCATATCAGTGATGTTATACAATTCAAGTTGATAGCAAGAAAATATCGAGAAGTTTTAAGTTCTTTTTGCAACATTTTCTACATATATCATTGTAATGTTTTATTATACTTTGTTATAGAAAGATTACAGCAAAACAGTTTAAGCTCGCACGAACGATATAACAACATATGTTATAGCTTAGAAATGATCTTCTAGGTATATGTCTTTTCTTAATACTTCCACGAAATACGATTAAATATATTTTCAAGAGACTGAATATTATATAAATCGTGAAGCAACATGTGTAAGCAAACGATAAATAAACGAACAATTTCAGGTAATGACAACATTATATATAAATAAATAAAAAACAGCTACAAAAAAAGAGTTTGTATAATTCTTCCTAATTTAATTTTTCAATTAAATATACACTAGATGTATAAGTACGTTTCTCTGATTTTTTTTATATTCGCAATTGATTTTGGTATATATCAAAAACTATTTTTTGCAAATTTGTGTTTGTACATACTTGCAGTACAACGAAAGAGATTAATAATATAAAATTTATAAAATATTCGTGATAAAATTATAAATATGCGAAAAATGGTAAAATATGCTAATGTGGTAGTGATGTGTGTGAAACATGTTTTATAAAAAAATCAAGAGACACAGTAATGCCTCACGCTAAATATATTATAGAGAGAAAAAAAAGAGAGAGAGAGAAGTGTTTATGTATGT
>QVNV01004807.1:0-11310 GCA_014825455.1 Pseudomyrmex pallidus | reverse complement strand
CGAGGAAGTGCGTGGATGAAACACGCAAAGACGCTCAAGTGTGTCACGTCGATTTGCACGGGATTCCGGTAGGAATCTAATGAGGCGCCATTCACACACACACACACACACACGCGCGCGTGATATGGAAAAATCGTGATCATAGCGTTGATCGTCGCGGTCCAACATCTGTTGCGTCTTCTTTAATTGCACGCAACATGTAAACATGACAGAAGGAGGATTTCCGTGTGTCGCGCATCTCGACTTTTTGTCCCGGTCGATCGATTCAGTTATATTAAAAAAAAAAAAACACTCGATACTAAATAACCAACTCGATCTTTCCTTTTCTATTTGTATACAAATAAAAGTAATCAAAGAAGTGATTGAATTAGTGGCCGCAACGGTCGCAAGAGTAACGAAGACGTTCGTACCCCACCTGTGTGTCACATCAAGATTCAAGTCGCAACAAAAAAGTAAGACGCAAATTTTTTTTTTTTTATCCGCCAATCTGTTAGGTTTACGAGTAGATAATAGTAGCGGGCAAACGTTTAACTTCCGCACGAAATCTGGTCGCCGAGCGACAATCAGCTGGTTTTTGCGGTTGTGCGCGAGAAGGACACACACCAGCAGCTGAGATACATACGTACGTCGGTCGTAGACCGACGTGGTACCTGCCGCTGACACGGCGACGTCCTAACGGTATATTTCTCCTTCACTGTAACAGGTGCTTGATACAGAGTCTCTCTCGCGTGCGAAGCACCGACGAACCCGGGAGCATCACGAAGATGCGACCGAGGTGTCGTATCTTCGTTTCTTTTTTTTTTTCCTCTCCTCTTTCATCTCGAAATTTATTCAGCTACGCTTTATGGGTCAGTCGTCCGTTAAAAAACACGTTTCTCGCAAGGCACGCCCCAGAAGAGACGAAGAGGAGCTCGAGGAGTTCCTCCTCGACTTTGGAAGGTCCGACAAATAATACGCATCGCGTGCGTGCATACACTTAATACGCATCGTTGCGCTCCGTCTGTTGCTTATCGGACGCCGCTTTGTACGAAAGATAAGTGGAATGAATTCGCGTTCGGTTAACAAAAAAAAAAAACCTCGAGCGCTAATAGAGCATTCGTGCCGAACGTTATATTTCTCTGTTACTGCGACCTCCTTTTCGAGATATTAAAAAAAAAAAAAAGAAAAAATTCTATCGCAAATATAAATTTCCTCTAATTGGACTTGCGAGTACGATTGCGTTTTAGAAATCTCTCTTCGTCGATTATCGGCGGTTACGGTTATGTCTGCGGTTGTTCCTTCCTCGTGACGTTGTTTCAGACCGCAGATTATTTCGACGGCGAATCGTGAATGAAAGCTTATAGGACGCGGAGGGATTTATTGCACGGAGAAAACGACTCACGACCGTGAGTTGTTAAATTTGCGAGACGTGATTTTTTTTCTGCGTGCGATCAGCTTTTCCGCGCTGGATATTTTTATTTAATTTTCGACGAACAATCCGATTGTTTTTCTCCTCTCGCGTACGGACGCGCCGACGATGTATCGCGTAAAATAAATGTACGGGGGATTTTCGGGGAGAGATCGAACGGGGTGAAAGTGGGAGATGTGATTTTTTTTATTCGCGAAGATAAAATTCTCCGCGCGCGGTCTGCGACAAATCAGACCGGACTCGATTCCGCATTCAGCGTGTTTGACGGGGTGAAAAGAATAAGAAAGAAACAAAAGAAAAAAAGCGAGCGCGCTTGCGCGAACGCGAGAAACGACAACGATTTTTCGTAGCTATACTACCGGCAACTGGGTTACGAGGTCGCTCGGCGTGTCCGTCACTGCCCAGTTTTCTACGAGAGCCGATAAGATTTCGAGCCGTGGCGGCGGCACGCACGGCCACCTGCGTGCGAGTAGAAAGCGCCCAAATTTTTGTCGTCGCACCGACGACGAGTCCGACATAAATCTCCGCTCGCTGAGAATCGTTTCCGCTTTCGTGCGATCGGAATGCGAGAAACGAACAGCTCGGTGGTTGAGGTTGGATGTACGTGATATCGCTAAGCATCCGAAACGACGTCCGGATAAACGGCATCACGTTGCTGTTGACAAGTTGCTTCATTTTTCAGAAGAAACAGTATCGCACGCGATGCGACATCTCGCACCCTCACCTGGGTTGCTTCACTCGCCAGATATAATCGCGCGATTTCTGCATCTGCGAGAAACTGACTCGGTGGAAAGACATTTTCGAGCAACAATGAGGAGCCATCGATGTCGCGCAAGTGTCGCAACACTTTGTCGCTCAAACGCCACGTGCGATAACGAGCCAGCGCTTGACATTTCGTTCTCCCATGAAACTTGTCAAGTCTCTCATCCGTGCGTCGTTTCGGATACTCATCTCAATATCCGCCCCTCGCTCGGAGAAGAAATGATTATTGGGTGCGCGATCGTTTCCCGAGACGGAATCGCGCGAAAAGAAGAAGAAGTGCAGCGAAGAGACTTTCACTTTCGTGCGGCGCCCAGCATCGGCTTGCGTTATCGCTTAACCGGCGTAATGATGCGTCCAGTCAATAAAGCCGAGATTATTCTAAAAACTTTCTATTTTGCAACCGTATCCGCGCAGAGCGTTGCGTAACAACGGTGCAATTTTTTTCGAGCGCAATTGTCGAAAAAAAAAGCGACGCGTTTATGCAACTCCAATCTTTTTCTTTCTATCAATTTCTCTCTCCCCCTAATGTTAATGCTGAAGATTTTATGATGCGCAAGAGACTGGTCTCGCGGCGCGAATTAAACAAGTTGTTCAACTTTCAGGATATTACACAGCTAACGCGTTTAAAACACACGCTGTGCATACTTTCGAATAAATTTTAATCGCCACACTTACATACACGCGGTATGCAAATTCAGTGATAACTTGAGTAAGTGTGTCGTTACAACTCTATTGCGAGCGAATTAGAAAAGTTTCGAGGTAATCCATGTTTACGTCCTGGAAACCCATTTTCGCGCCCATGTAATACCCCACGCAACGCGAGATGCTTCACGAGATTATTGGCTAATAACGCGGAATATTTTTCTACGAGCCGCGTACGCGCGCGGAGAACGTAATAATAATAACTCGGCGACGGAGTTTCACACCCGCTGGATCGCAATTGTCACGCTTTTGCAAACAATTTTACGCGCGCTCCTCCCCACGACGGAGCGGAGGAGAGACTTTCTTGTCTGAAATGGGATGTTGCATCGTAACATTGACGCAACGCGCGACCGAGCCGCGAAAATACCTCTCTCGGATTTGCGCGTTGCAACGACCTACTTCCTAACGCCCAATTTCGCACACGTGCTTGTTCTAACGTCAATGTAAATTGCGGACTTGTCGTGACAGAGATTTAAATTTGATTATTCTTTTTTCTTCTCAAACTACGATTTTTTTTTTAAACAGAGATTTAACATTTAGATAAAACTTATTTCACGCGTTTATTCATATTTCTATTTGTATATTCTTTTATATTTATTTATACTATTAAGTTATATTTTTAATATATCAAAAATTAAACAGAGAAAATAATACTTGAATAAAAAAAAAGACTGAAAAAAATAAAAATATTATCGTTGTCGATTGCGCAGCAAAATTGCATATTCTAAAAATAGAGTTTTACAATAAATTGACCCAAAATGTTAATTCTTACAAAAAGAAAATATTTAATTGTAGTATGTGAAAACTGTTCAAAGAGATTCCAAACTTTAACTATGACGGAAATTGCTCACCGGAAGAGGAGTCTCTGGACGGTCTGGACGGTCTTGGACCGAGAGGGTGATGTGACTGATAAGGCGGTGGTGTTGCCGCGCTGTCGGACCCGATGCCGCTGCTGGCCGCGCTCCTCGTTCCACCCCTGTCCACGACCGAACTGCCACCCACGATCGTCTCGTTCAGACAACGTCTGAACTCGATGCCGGCCAAATTGCCGCGATGTCTGTGCACGGTGTCGTAGTCGCGCGGCGGCAACAATATCGGTCCTACGTCATTCGCACCGGAATTACCTCTGCCTGAAACATAATTGTCCGCGCTGCCTTGACACGTTTTTCGTTAATAATGTGGACGTTCAAGCGCTTGTTTCCTCGCGCGAGGAAACTAAAAAACCGAGCGAGAGAGCGGCGTACACGCGATAGACGACAAATAAAATCTGTTTAGAGATTTCCAGATTTCTGTAGTTTTGTTTTTGTTTCTCACGTTTATTTTCTATTTTTTACACATCTGGTTTTTTATACTCATGTGTCATTTTCTTTTAGAATATATTGTGCTGGTTGTCCTTGTTCGAATATTATTTTATCCGCTTTTCGACGCGCATAAATATGTACACGTCGCGCAGCCACAAGGATTTAAACGAGGTTCTGAAGAAGACGTTCACCTAATTTCGCCCGCAGCTCGGCGGCCAGAGACTCGTAAATCGACGTTGTTTGGACCGTGTCGTGTCTGAGCTCGCCGCTGCCTTCGGAGGACTCGGATTCTCTGGTACTGCGGCCGTCGCTGCCTAGATTGCTGCGGATTCTGCTTTCGTTCGCCGTGACCCTGGCCAAATTGTCGGTGTGTGACGCCAGCGCTTTCAACTGGCCACCCAACAATTCGGCGGTCTCGACCGAATCACATCTGAAAATAACGAAAATCAAGAGGAAAAAAATAAACGAAGCTCTTCTTCAAATTCTCAAGAAAAAAAACAACAAAAGAGGCCGAAGATGAGATCCCGCTTCGCGTTGCATCTAAAAAAAACTAGTCTCCAACAATTAATCGCCGACGATACACGAAATCATATAAACAAATTCAAAATACATGTTTCTACAATTTCCGCGCGTAGAGGCGTGCGAGAGCGAACGAAAATCATCACGTGCAGGCAAATGAACGTTGTATAGGTATCGCACGCCGATGTAAACTCGCGATAAGCGTAATTCCTGTGAGAAAAATATCCCGGTCGATTCTTCTTCATTTAGGTCGTCAGTATACTTATAGCGAAGTTCACCGCGGGGGGTGGGAGAGGGAGGAGGGAGAATGTAATTGTAATATTCATATCTTTCTCTCTCTCTCTCTCGAGCTTTCTATACTACAAAATATTCTTTAACGGGACTCTTCTCCATTGAGCATACCAGAGAGATCGCGCGCGCCTTCGCGGTTTTCTTCTTGTTAAACAATCGCGCCCAGGTGTCGATCCTCGCGATATAGAGAACGTATATATATGCGCGCGATTTATAAATCCTCGTCGTCTTTCTCTCCGCAGGCCTCGCGCACGAAGTAGACCTCAGCCCCAGGAGAGAAAGAGAAAGAGAGAGACCTCTTGTAAGCTTCGGAAACTGTTGCTTCTCGAAACGCGTGTGCCAATTATCATACCATTGTGGAGTGGATCGTTGAACTAATAGCCTCGATAATTTGCAATTTAATGACAAGGTTGCTCCGAATGCTTTGTATCGCTCGCGACGATATAACGGCGACGATATGCGAACGCATATATCATCAGCCGCGGGATTATGAGAATCATTAGCGATCCGATTGTTAAAAGCGGCTTAATTAAAAGAAGAACAAGTCGCGACGTGGGTGAGATCGAACAGACTCCATCTTACCGAATTTCCCACAAGCTTCCCAATTTCCCGAGCTTGGTTTGCGAACACAGTCTGCGTTGCATCTTAAAATCATCTGCACCTTTTCCTTTTAAATTAATAATTTTTTTAGTGAATTTTGTTACGCCACTAACCTGTACGCGTGCACGTGCACGGGATTGTTGGTGGCCGGATTCGGCAGGAGCAGAGTCGCGGCCACGACGTCCTCTCGCTGCACGGCCGCGAGCACCGCGTGACCTGGCACCAAGTGTTTCACCGCCGATCTCGTCGAGCCGCCCGGGTGAACCGTCTGTATAATTTTCAGACCTTTGTTGCTCACCTGTCAAATATAAAAAAAGCACACACGTGCCGTTCGCTGAGCGTTTCTTTGCGCAAATCGCTTTGGGCGCTTTGTTTCCACATTCTCTCGCGCGCGTTTCATCGTCGCAACGCGTTTGAATCGACGCCACGCGCAATAAAGTAGACGAAAACACACAGATACGCGTCACGTTTGCGCGTGTGTCCCGTGATAGAATAAAAATTTACTGCTTTTTGAAATCTCATCAATGTGCAAACGTACAACAGCGACGTTTCGCGCGCGCTAAAGGCGCTAATTAAATTTACATGGTTTTCTTTTTTCCTCGACTCATTAAAATTTCAACTCTCTCGATTGCCTCGTTCTTTATCTCGCATCCCAACGCGCGCGCACGCACGCTCGTCCTTGTAACGTAAGATTAGTAATACACCGTGTGTGTGTGTGTGTGTGTGTGTGTGTGCGAGCACAGCAAAGATACGCGAGAAGGCGTGCGCGCCTTCTCGTAATGTTTCCCTACGCGTTTACAATGTGTTCCACTTCGCTAAAACGCTTAATTACCGGCGCTGTCGATCATCGCGACGACGATTCGAATCGCTGAAACACCGGGAGACCGGTTATGGATATCTTCCACCCACGTACGTATACTTTCCCGCAATCATCGTTGCGCTGTGTTACGCCAGCAATTATACACACATATGGATTTACACAACGATTATTAAAGTGGTCCGCGTTTCGTAACGCGTCTTTTTTCGGCGCGTGTCTCTCCTCGCGGCAAAAATTACGAGAGCGCGTAAAAAAACAAAAGAGACGTGTGAGAAAAATGTTTTAATTTTTTAATACACTCGATTTACACAAGAAACTCGCAGAAGTTCGCGATTGCGAGTCACAATTGAAAGAAAAATTAAAATTTGCTCGATCGCTCACAAATTTATATCTTTCTACGCGCGCGCAAAATCTTTCGTTCACCAACGTCGATATTTTGAAAGAACAGCTAAAAAAAAAACCAATCGCCAATAATAATTCGCAAGGAATCTCACTTGACACCGTTGCGAGTATTAGTTTTCTCGGGACTGTTTTAGGACGCGTGTTCAACGTGACTTGTTGCATCACACGTACCGCTGCGACACTAACAAATGCGATTTCTTTCACGCGAGCAAAGGGATATCCTTTTTCAGACGCGCCACTTGATATGCGGCGGCAAGCGCGCGCCACGTGCCTCGTTTAACGGCTCGCGAAACAGTTTTGGCATTGCAAATTTTATTTTCTCTTTTCCCTTGTCGAAGAAGCGTAGTATCGATTGAGCGCCGCGCTCGTTTCCTCGTCCAGATTCGGGTCAATGAGATAAATCTATTTAGTACGTGGAAACGCAATTTTTATCATCGGGTCAATGAAATATTTATTATTCGAGCGACGAATGCGAGTCGAAAATGCAAAAATATGCAATCGAAACGTTTCCCGCGCTTCAACGCGAAAAAAAATGGTTCAACTCTTAAAACGCATTATGCGGATAACACACGGAGGCGCGTGAGAACACGTTGCTCTTCCTCCGCGAGATGTATCGCAAACGCGCGTTCCATCGAGGTTAATGCATTTCTCTCTCTCTCTCTCTTTCTTTCTCTCTCCGGTGAGGTTCCACGATTACCGAAAATTCTCACGTTCTCAAAATGCGCTAAAACGTCGCCAAGTCGCGCGTAAGGACTCGCTCGTACAGATCGGGATAAAAAAATACGAGATAATCATTTTGAAAACTGGTGTGGCAAGGGCGAGTCGCGGGATTTGCGACCGAAAGAGGGTCGTAATTTCTCCATTTTTATGTTATCCAATGACTGCCACGCCCGCTTTTTGGCGAACATGTAAAAAAAAACAGTAAAGATAAGAGAGAGAGAGAGAAAAAGGGAAAACTATGGATGTTACATATATCGCGCGCGAAAGGTCCGATTGGTCCGGCTTAATTCGTTTCCGCAACATTTTCGGCGCGCACCGCCGCCGCCGCCGCCGCCAAAACCGGATTTCTCCGCCGGATGGTACCGCTCACCTGCAGCGTGACCTTGAAAGGCTCTTGAAGTCGCTCCCGCTCCAGCAGGTAAGCTATGGCACCTGGCATCGCGTCCACCCCTTTGGCCTCTCGTGCGCCAAGATACCAGACGTAATAGAAGCTCTTCTTGACATCTTTGCCGCTCCTCAGGCGTAAGGCCATCACTCGCTGTGTTTCACAGAAAAAAAAAGCAACGAACGAATTTTTCATTATTCCATTATCTCGGTTAAGGACTCGTCGCGATGGAAACGGGTTAAAGAACGGTCGAGGAGCGGTGAATGCGCGCGCGCGCGCGCGCGTGCACACGCCGGGACACCGGACGATCCGTTATTGTAGATGTCTTTGACATTTAATCGACGCTCGTTAGATGAGCGCTTGTCGATGATGCGCTTGCGATACGTTAACACGGCAAGTTAAATAAAATGTGTTTCGGACAGCAACGGACGTAAGAGAAGTCTCGAGCGTGGTGATTTCTCTAATGTGTCGTGAAGAAAGTCCGCGGCAATTCTAAAGGATATAAATTATTGAAAAAAATATAGCGATAATGTGTTTCGCGCGCGGAAGTGTCCGTCAGAACTGCGGAACTTGCCGGATGGCGTTACGACCGCGCACGGAACGTAAACGGATATTGCTTCCTGTATGATTTTTACTTAATCATACGCTCCGCCTCTATCGCACACGAAAAAAAAAAAAAAAATACGTCGATTTTCCCGCGATGCAAACTTTTACCGTGTCCGCGCGCGCGCGCGAGCAAGCGCCTGTCGCGGTTCATCCACTTCCTCAATTACTTTCACGCTTAAACCCGTTTTAACGTTATCCATCTCGCGGCGAATCGTTTCCCACTGATACCTGAACGAGACGACGGTTTGCTTTACAACAAAAATATCCGAGAGATGAAAGCGCGCATGCCGATCCTGTCGGATAAATCCACACGACGTGCATTATAACGTCGCGCGCGGTTTCCGAAAACGAGACTGTAAAAAAATTTCTTGCATCATCGGAGCCATATAATTGTTTAATTGCAATTGCGTTTTTCAACGTAAAGTGCGCTTCTCCTCTTCGGCTGATTTTTTTGTTTTTAATACACGTCCGCGATTATTTCTTGCGCGTTCTTTATTCACTTGACGTTTACGTGCCCGCGTCGAATTTTTAAATACCGTATTCTCGCGTATTTAAACACCGTGTTTTTAAATACCGTTCTCGCTCGTCGATCTTCACACGAGCCATTGCGTTTTAATAAGTCAGAAAACACAAGTCTGCATCGCGATAGGGATGAGATCTTGCAAATAATTCCACGACGAAACGCGTGATAAGTTAATTTTCACACTGACATACAGCATCACACGCGTTGCATCGAATATGCATACATTTTTATTTCTCATTGTTTCTCAGCTGAGAGGAATCCTCAGTTTCACTTGAGGTAAGTGAAAAAATGTTGTGTTTTGCTCGCGTCACGATATATCGAGATATTTAAGGATACTCCGAAGGATCGGTTGAAAGTTGGTAGCCCTACCGAAGACCTTAGCAGTCCCTGCTACGGGGAAACACTGGGGAGGGCCCTATGCTATGTGTATCGCCGCTTTACCTGTGTGTGTATATATATATATATATCCGTCGGAGGTCCTCGCCTCGCGTCTTTCGCAGCTATCCTTGAAGAAACTCCGCGAAATCCCGACGCGATTATTCCCGGTTTCTCGAAAATAACCGTGGCGTCCCGCGCACCTCGTCACATGCACACTGGACCGCGCGCGCGCGCGTATACGCGAGAACACGATATGCACACCTGTAACTCGCGGCCCCGTCTGACAGCTGCGGGGACCTAACTTTTCCACGCACGGGCCCCGTAGAGACCGCTGTGCTCCGTTCTGCGGAGTGACGCTCGCCGATCTGAACACCGGGGAACGGAACGGAACGGAACGGGGGGGACTTACGGCTTACAGAGCGGGCCCCTCGGCTTGGCTCGCGAGGCGAAATCGGTCTTCTCCGAGGCCTCTCGGCTCAGCTCGCCGATTCCCTGCGCACCGAGAACGCACCGAAAGTCATCTTGTGCGTGTCGATATGCCGAATTCCACAAGATGATCGCGCACGGGAGAAAGAGAGAGAGAGGGAGAGAGCGCACGAAAGGAAAAAAAAAGAAGAACGAAAACTGGAGAAGAGAGGGAGTAATGATCAGGAGATTCAGCCGCGGGGGCCTTACAGAGGCCTTTATGGCGACCTCTCACGCTTGCTCCGAAGGCCTCTGACGATCTTCTTTGCCCTTTCTCCTCTGCTTCTCTTTTATCTCCCTTTCCCCGTTTCCCTCTTTCTCTATCCGACCGCCACACCTTCTCGAGGATCGACTTCTCGAGATCGACTCGGTAACTCGCGCGTTCCGCGTCTCGAAAGGAGAAAGAGAGAGGCCAGAGCGAGAACTTCTAACCAGCGTCGCCGGACAGAAATCCCGTCCTGAATTCGTATCTCGGGGTCCCTCTCATCTCTCCGTTGCTAAAAGAGAGAGGAACGGGTCTTTCCTTCTCTCCTCCTCTCGCCCACTCCTCCTTTCCCTCTTTCTAAACCTTCCGACGACGTCTCTCCCGACGGGTTTATCTACCTGCCTGCGTCTATCTCATTCTTTTATTTTTTTTCCCGCGCATGTTTTACTCTCTACCTTGCCTCTCTTTGGGCATCTTCGTCGCGTCAATGTACCAGCAAAATATACGTATAGCAGTATTTTATCGAGTATATTGTCTTAATCTTCTCGTCTCCCGAAATCTTGCCCATTTCTCCGTTTTCTTCTTTTTTTTTTTTTTTTTTTCGTCGCTGCGCCAAAAATTCACAGGAAAGCAGAGACAGAGATTGCTTCTTCCCTCTACATCTGCGTTCGTATATATAAACGCCACTCGTATGAAGTTCGTTTGCAGACACCATGCGTTTGTATGAAGCTCGTCCGATGCTGTAACTCCTGCACAGGATGTTACGATTAATGATCAATAATTTCGTCAAGTAGACTAATTGCCTCTTTTCTGGATAATGAGTAAAATTATATTGCACGGACAACATGTTCCAATCTTGCACAACACCGTTCCGGCAATGTTTCAACGATATTTCGCGCTCTTTACGATTGTTGACAATCCGTTCACAGAAAAATCTCCAATTACTTTTTACATTCATCGAACTAAGAAAACAACAACAGTTGTGAATAATTTTTATGATCTCCCAATGCACACGTACAAAAACTCGTCGTAAAACGGATTTTTTACGTCTGAAACAGGAAGTTTGCTATCTCACAGCGACGACGTGCGCGTCACCGAGGGAAGTTCAATCTAATCAAAGTAACGGCTTGCGGAGATTTGCCGGACAATGAGCTCCGAGAGCTCGTGTGGAAATGAATTTGCACTAACTTAACATAAATTATCTCGGGGGGGGGGGGGGCTTGCAA
>QVNV01004806.1:0-40080 GCA_014825455.1 Pseudomyrmex pallidus | reverse complement strand
CGTGCGCACGCGCACGGATGATGCGAGAGTCAGAACGCGTATCTAATTTTTTTGAGGCGTCGCTGATTCGTTCCGGCACGGGTAACACTCACGCCAAGAAAAGGGAATGCGCGACTGCATATTTTCTTTGCTAAGTTTTCGAGATTTGAATAATTTAGTATTTGTATTTCAGTTTTGGGAAATCATCAGCGATGAGCACGGCATTGACCCCACTGGAACTTATCATGGTGACTCCGATCTTCAGTTGGAGAGAATCAACGTTTACTACAATGAAGCGTCCGGCGGAAAATACGTGCCACGTGCCATCCTCGTCGATCTGGAACCTGGCACTATGGATTCTGTACGTTCGGGACCGTTTGGACAGATCTTTAGACCAGATAACTTCGTTTTTGGTCAGAGCGGCGCTGGTAACAATTGGGCTAAGGGTCACTATACCGAAGGCGCTGAATTGGTAGATTCGGTTCTCGACGTTGTAAGAAAGGAGGCTGAAAGTTGCGACTGTCTGCAAGGATTCCAGCTCACGCACTCCCTCGGCGGTGGTACCGGTTCCGGTATGGGTACCTTGCTCATCTCTAAGATTCGCGAGGAGTACCCCGACAGAATCATGAATACGTATTCCGTTGTGCCGTCACCGAAGGTGTCTGATACGGTAGTCGAACCATACAACGCTACCCTTTCCGTGCACCAGCTCGTCGAAAACACAGACGAAACATATTGCATCGACAACGAGGCCCTTTACGACATTTGCTTCCGCACTTTGAAACTATCGACGCCCACGTACGGAGATCTGAACCATCTCGTTTCCCTTACGATGTCTGGTGTAACTACCTGCCTCAGGTTCCCCGGCCAGCTGAACGCTGATCTCAGAAAACTCGCTGTGAACATGGTACCATTCCCACGTCTCCACTTCTTCATGCCAGGATTCGCGCCTCTCACATCTCGCGGTAGCCAACAGTACAGAGCACTCTCTGTACCGGAACTCACCCAACAGATGTTCGATGCCAAGAACATGATGGCCGCGTGCGATCCCAGACACGGAAGGTACCTCACAGTCGCTGCCATCTTCCGCGGTAGAATGTCGATGAAGGAGGTTGACGAACAGATGCTCAACATTCAAAACAAGAACAGCTCGTACTTCGTCGAGTGGATCCCGAACAACGTGAAGACTGCCGTCTGCGACATTCCGCCACGTGGTCTCAAGATGTCGGCCACTTTCATTGGCAACTCCACCGCCATTCAGGAGCTGTTCAAGCGCATCTCCGAACAGTTCACTGCCATGTTCAGGAGAAAGGCTTTCCTTCATTGGTATACTGGCGAGGGTATGGACGAGATGGAATTCACAGAGGCCGAGTCCAACATGAACGACTTGGTGTCCGAATACCAGCAATATCAGGAAGCCACCGCAGATGAGGATGCTGAATTTGATGAGGAACAAGAAGCTGAAGTCGATGAGAATTAAGGGAAAAAAATAAGCATCCCGCGGCGGAAGCAACATTCTTGTCCTCTTCTTTCCTCTATCAATCGAGCGATAACGCAACACACTACCCTTCATCCATGCTTTCTAACTCGATACGTTATCTCTCTTTTGTATCTTTTTTGTATGGACTTGTATTTCGAATTTTGCGGAGCGCGCGTGCTTTTCGTTACCCCTCTTTCTTCCGTTTAATACCGTACTCAGTGCGGATAATTCGAAAAGTTTCTCAGTTTGAATATTTTATATAAGTACTCCTTATCCTTTCTCAATATTAATTTACGCGCGCCTGTACAATCATCCAGTGTATACCCGCTGAAAGCGGCCGCTTACCATATTTGAATAAATTATTATCATACAAATTTTTGGTCGCAATCACTCGCACTACTACCCTTGTTAATTACACAGATCTAAGATCATAGCGCTGTATTGAGTTTGTATTCCTTCGAGAACTTATTATTATATATTTATACTCTTCTGTTATCATTTGCAGTTTTATACTATGATAAATAGATGTGAATAAAAATTCATAAAATGACGTGCAACGAGCGTTTTAATTTTGAACGCGTTTATATGCTAGAAAACATCTCACTAAACAAGTCTTGCAAGATAGAACTAGCAGACGTATTTCCTGTATGTAAAAAACAGTACTTCAAATATTTTTATATAACTAAGTTAATTCATTATCAGGTAGTTTATTCGAATTAAATTACATGGTGCATCGTACAGTCATATTGATCACACAGATATTAAAAACCATCAAACGGCACCGTATATGAGTAAGTATAACCGCTGAATTCTGTGAGTCGGTACGAGAAGCTTTTACATTTCACTTAAAAACGCTACATATTTTCTGAGCAACCTATTATATACATACAGTTCATTATATTTTAAATACACAGTCATTTATATTTTTTGTTTTTTCTTAGAAAGCGCTTAATGAAGTTGATTTGCAATGTCATTGCAAGTGACAAAATTTTGATCGCAATCGTAAAGTCGTAAGCAAACCACAGTCAGTCACAGGTTAGGCATTTTAGTTAATTAATGTAAGACGATATACTGATCTGTAATTGCTTATGACTTTACTAAAATTTATTTATCTGCAATTGGATTTGTCAATATTCACCTTTGTAGTACTGCAAATCTATTAATTCACGCAAAGAGAAGCCTGGGAGCGCGTGTTACATGGTCCTGAACGTTTTCCCGCCCATTCCCGCCATCGAATGCCGCGACGTCCGCGGTTTGCGCATCAACTACATACACAAACTCAGTGAATAAAAACTCCATCTCTCTGATTTGGTTCAGTTCCGCGCTGCAATGGCGCACGCGTCGATTCGATATTTCGATTCTCGAAGTACCGCGCGTTTCGATACACTCGAACTAGCGAGCAGTAATGGCGGACGCGCGACGGGAGCCGGAACTGCGTTCGACTTGTTCCCGTATCTCTCGCGATTACTATCGTCCCGCACGCGAATATCGGTCGTACACGCGTGTCCACAAGTGTCGAGCGTACGCAGTGATACATAATTACTATCGCGTGATCGCTGGTAATCATAATCGGCGAGTACGCGGTGGAAGTGTTGCGCGCGGCCGTTCGCGCTTCTAAGAAACGCGCGGGAGAATGGACGCGCGACGCGAGAAGAATTTTTTTCGCGATTATTATCGTCGCAAATACGCGAATATCGTATAGATATCGGATGTTCCGACTGATACGTAATTAGCACTCGCGTGTCAGTAATCGGCGAGCTTGACAGTGCAATTGCATCGCGGCCATTCGCGCTTCCGCGAGACGCGCGCGAGGAAATATCGTTGTTGCAGTTGTACGATTGTGATTGTAACACAAGGGTAAAGGTGAGACTTTTAGCGAGTTGCTTGAATGTTTAACCGCCGAGCAATTATCGCGGAAACAGGATGAAGTGCAATCAATAAATTCAATTCTCGCATTCGCTTTACAAATTTTCGTAAATTTCTTGGTTGCGTCGTCATTGTCGCTCTTACTCGAGTTTTAAATCAGTAGTGAAGTGTGTAATTTAGTAGAGTTCTCCAATTTTAATAGAATTTTTATTTTGCGTGTGTGTAATATTTTTTACATCTTTTGCGTCGCGAGTAAAAACAAGTTTTAGTATTAGTGTGAGTAAAAATTAGTGCCACGACACGGATTACGCAAGAACTACACTGGGCTACTTCCGAGGGAGACCGTGCGGAGGAAGATGCATCGGTGGACGACGAAGGGACCGCACAAATGTGAGTCATAGAACAATTGAGTCTCTTTAACTTGCTTTGAATTTTGTGAATTCTTTTTGAATTCTTCTTTACACATATTCTCTCGAAACTTATTATATTCTTTTTTTCTCATCATTTTAAATATAACATAAAATATAAAATAAATTTCTTTTGGAGACAAAATTCAAATGCAATGTTTTGAAAATATCGACATAATAAGTTAATTAGGAGATGATGAAACTAATCCTTCTCACTATAACGCAAAGTGTATCGTCTCGCACACGTATATAATATTTACTTCAAATTATTTTAATTTTTCTACATCATATTTTAAATTTCTATACAATTATATAGCATATAGAAGTGCACAGAAGTCTGTGATCGCAGTATAAAAAATCGTGCTAGATGGTAATTGCGCCACTTTCGCTGAGAATGCCGACTATTTTTCTGCCTTGCGTCCACAATTAACGTTTAACATGCGCGCTATATGAATGCAGCGCGCGGTCATAAAAGAATGTCGAGCTCATCGCTCTGTGTAGTCGCGATCTAGTAGAGCTAACGGATTAACAAGATACAGTTAAACCGACGGAATCAGATCGGCGCGGTGTATCAGTTTCGCGCGATCGATACGCAGACCAAATGAACGGCAAGTTGCAACTTTTATTCGTTGCCTAGTTTTCTACTCGGTAACAATTGGCATGTGAGAAACTGGAGTTGACGCTCTCGCGCGCGCAAAATAGCTGGAAATTTAAACTTCCGTTTGTGCGTAAAACGTCTCTGAACAACTCCTCGAAATTATTGTCTTCGCATTTTTAATTTTGCGCAATTAACTTAATCCGTGTTCTGTTCGCGTGATATATTCTTCCACTCTAATGTAGTAGTAATTAGAGACTCTCTACTTTTCTTCGAAACATTTCAATTATTTGACGACTAATCAGAGATAATTTCACATTTATATATGCGGCGATTTAAAATTTATATAACAATAATAAAATCAAAAATCACATCGTTTACTTTCTGCGTGCGGTACTTTTATTCTCAAGTTTTTGATCTAATAAAATTATACGTGCAATTGATGTGACAAGTGAAGATTTATGTGACGTGCAGCTTGGATTTTAAGTTCAATTGTCTTTGATAAAGTGCAGACGTCGTTTTTTGACAGAGAGAAAACATGACTCATCGATGTAATATATCGACGGCCGTCGTCTCGTCTTACAAAGTCGGTTAGGCGCCACACGCAACGACAAAGTACGCGTTTGTAGCTTATTAAAAAACAATTTAAAAAAATATATACAACTTCGATTTCCCGTCGTGATCGAATGCTTCTTCGAAACTTTAACTTGTAACACGTACATTTCGAGCAAGTTTAATCTTTCGACTCGTAACGGGTGCATGCGGGTCAACATTAGACACGGCGACGGTGATAACGATGACTAATAATTACAACTATTTGGCATTACCCACACATACAGTTATTTCCGCTTGGAAACAAATCGTTTGTACGGTTTTATCGAGGAGGACGGAAGATATTAAGAAAAGAAAATTATATCTACGTGCTTTCATCATAAATTATTCTCGATTCACACTTTTCTTCAGTCGTGAATATAACTTTTAGTTACAATTGTTTAGGTTTAACTATTTTTGCTTTCAATTGTTTTTTATTTACATTCTTTACTCGAGTCAGAGAAGTCGACCGCAAGTTTCGTCGGTTCGCTTGATAAAAGCGATTTATCACGCGCTTCTTTTTCTCTCTCTTTCTCTAGTTTTCTTTTCTCTCGCGCGAATGACCACGTGCCGCGGCTTCAACGACGCGAACGCAAACGGGACGCGAGGAAAGACAGTGTGACAATAATAGACGGAAGCTTTTTACAACAGCGGGAGCAGCGTCTCTCTCGACTGCGCGGGAGATGACTATTGCTCCGATTATTATCGTACAACGACGTATATATCGTGGAAAGCGGATGAAAATGTCACTTTAAAAAATGTGACTCACGGAGTGAGAAACTTCCACTCGTGTGCGATTTTTCGGGATTTTTCAGAGCGTTACAATTGATTATTAGCATTAAAACTCGCAACGAATAAAAAACACTTTTGTGTTGTTCGAAAATCACACAAAAGAACAGCACGCAGGATTTAATTCAAGGATGTATGTTTATTTTATTTATTGCGTTCGCATACGTGATTGTAATTATGGGACAGTAACAGCGCGGTACCTTAGAATTAGCACGAAACGCTTCCGTTGTGAACGTGATACTTTCGACCATATATTTCACCCACACGCGAGCGGGAGAAAATAATTTTTCAAAAACCGCCCCGCGTCTCCGGTTACAGTTCCGGTGAATGAGCTTCAAGGAGATTCGATATAAAGCGAGTAATCGTATATCTTCGTAATAAAGTAATACACGGACAACGACAGTTATACATCTAATCTACTTTCTAAATTAATACGCTAATTAATTTGCCTTGGAATTAATTTCGCGCTCCAAGAGTCGAAGAAATTACTCGCTTCTCAGTGACTGTTTCTAGACAAAAAATTCTATATTTACACACACACGTGGAGAGAAAAAAAAATATGAAAAACGTTAATTCACACATACATTCGCACCCTCAGAATTCAAGCATTTCTTTCTCTTCGGAGCGTATAACTCCGTTCGCAAAAAGCTTTGTCGCTTCTCCTCTTCGTTACTCTCGCGCCGTTTGTCACCCATCCGTGGTACGTCCGTCGTTCCCCTTTCCCTACGTCCGTCTTTCCATTTCTTCTTTCCTCGTCGACGGACGAACGACCTTTCCCTCTCTCTCTCTCTCTCTCTTTCTCTCTCCCTTAAAACTTAAACCCCATCGTCGTCGCAGACCGAGTGCACAGCTCCGCTTTGAGAGAGTGGATCTCAGGACGCCGAGCGGCAAACGTTTCCCTCGTTGTCCTCGGCTCGTCATTTGCGGACGCTACAGACTCGCGGTTGACTCGGCCGGTTGCACTCCTCGGCTCGGTTGCACTCAGCTGCACACACGCAAAGCGCCCACGTCTCTCGACGCCGTCTCACCCGTCAAACGTGCGCATCTGTCGGTGACAAGATATCGGAGCAAGACTTTCGAGAGAGGAGACTCGATATTAGAAGAGGAAATATCGACTGCTTTTCGTCGCGCCGGGTTTTTGGCACATCTCGAGGATAGCAAGATGAGGGAGATCGTGCATCTGCAGGCCGGACAGTGCGGCAATCAGATCGGAGCGAAGGTACGTCGACGATAAGTGTGTCGAAGGGAAGTGTCTTCTGTTAAATTTCGGACAAGCGAAGAGAATTTGTAACAAGTGGCTGTAGATGTATATTTTAATCGCGTCGATGTTAATTGAGATTTAGAGAAAATTAGCAGAAAACAAAGAAAAACATTTTTCGTTGAAACAAAAACATATATTGTCGCGATATGAAGGAGACGTTGTAACGGGCGTATCTGTGATAAAAAAAACGGTTCGGGACAGGCTTTTGTGGCCACTCGCATTCAGTACTCGCGGACGGCTAACGGCTTCGACATCAAAGTCCAAAAGCGACTGAAAGCGGTTTCATTCGCGCGTAAGTGCGACACGGAAAGAGGCCGATGTAACAATTTGTCCGTTCGCGAGGAGATACGCGGCTTACGAAAATAAACTGTAAATCCGTTTTGCGCGCCGAGACGACAGACTTTAATTGAAGGAAGAACAACTATGACTCACCACCTTCCCGTCTTCGGAGTATCGATCTTTAGTTCGGGTTACCCTCTCGCTGCGAGGTTTCCCGAAAAGCGTATCTGCGCTCTTTAAACTGCGAAATGCGCTGTTCTCTTATCCTATGTTGATTTTCTTGCCGCACCGCGCGTATGTGTTTTTTTAATCACAGAAAAGATACGTCGATTATTAATTATTCGGAGCGATCGCTCTAACGTTAATCCGATGCATCTTTTGTAAACATTATCCGAGTCTGCTCTTGATCTTCCTTGACGCGGGATCGATGCATCTTTTGTAGCGGCAAGCGATGAGGAAACACGAGTATTACGGTGTTCTACAAAACGGGACGGTAGTGTAACCTTTCTCGGTATCGTGTGACCGAGGCGGCAATCAAGTCGAAGATAAGACGATATGGCGCAACGAGATGGAATTTAAAGAGCGCCACTCTTGCGTGTCACTCTTGTCTCTTTCTCTCTCTCTCTGTTTTGTCGGTAAAGTTCTTTTCAATTTTACGGTCAAAGTGCGTAAAAGGGGGGGGGGGGGGAAGACAGGAAACGACGATCTCGTATACTTAGAGAGCACTTAAAATTCTGTGGTAATCGCTTCTACTGTCCATTGGCGTGAAATTGGGTGGACGCAAAAGCGATTGTTTAAAACTTTAGTTTTTCAAATTATACATCTCTCTCAAAGCTGTTGTGAGAAATTACTCGGAAAGTTTTATATTCTTCTGTAAAGAATCTTTTTTCCTTTGATAAAAAGCAACACGATTACTTTGAGCTTATATAAAATTATTTTTATAACAAGGGTCTTGCATTAAACAATTTGACGCGATTGATTTAATGCAAGTTATTGTTTGTTATTCTCGGTTCATTTATAATTTCGACGTGTGTGCGTGTGTGGGACGCGCACGAAATGCGAAAGGATTATCGCGGGAGGGAAGCACTTCAAATTCGCTAATCACATTGATCGCATTCGCGTGCGACGATGCGGGAGCTCACGGTCTGTTGATTATGTTTATTTTTTTGAAAACAATATTACAAGGATTACACCACACATGTTCAATAATGGCATTAAAACGAGCTGTTGTCGTAGCAAATATTATTATCAATGTCGTGATCATTCTAATTTAGAAACTTCATAATTACGCATCTCTCTCTCTTTTTCTCTTTCCTCGCAAGAGCAAATATTCCGAACGCTTTATCGGTGTTTACCTTCGATAAGGCACGCTTTATCGAGTTTCTGTGTAACTTAGTCACGAATTAAGATTTTTTTTTACGTGATATTGCCTGTCGCGCGATGACGCACGATAATTCGTGAACCAGAATTACAAGGAAAACGCCCTCTCGGTGAGTCAGAAATTCCTTTGCGCGCTCGCTAATTCAACGCACCGCTTGAAATCCTCCGAGTGTGCGCGAAATTTCTTTCTTCCGTACGTTTGTGTTTTTTCCTTATTAAATATATATATTTTATATTGGGGTAACAGAATAAAATTCTCGCGGTTTAAAGATCGCGACGGAAATTTTATATTGCGATAACGAACGCCACGTGCTCGAATGCGGGAGCTGGTAGGTGCGTTTAGAATAATCACAGAGGGACGCGTTTGCCAGGACGGGCAGCAGCTCGATGACGACGACCGGCGCGTCCTGGCCTCGCTATTAATAGAAACGGAAAATAGTAAAAGACAAGACAAAACGGAGAGAAATGTCACGGGAGGGTGGACACATGAGCCAGGGGGGCAGAGGCCGCGTTAATTCCGTGCGTCTCTATTTTTGGATGTCGCGCGCGTGTTATATCCTTGTCTCTTCGGTCGCTCTCTCGAGAGCTTGGGATGCACACACTCGGCTTGTAGGGAAGTCGCACCCTTCATCGACACACACACACACGCGCGCGTCGAGCGAGCTCTAAGTAGCGGTGTGTAAAAAATAAAAAAAAGAGCACAGCGAGGTAAAACCGCAGTAAGACAAATCCACAAAGAGTTATATTTAAAGTGCTGTAAATGGAAGAGCGCGCCCTTCTCAGCCCCTTACACCGTGAGAGACCGCGTTGTTGTATACGCGCGCAAATGTGTCTCTGAAAAACGCGAGTACGCGTCTTCGGGGGTTGATTTGCGGTTTAACGTTTAATGAATCTCATTGCAGTTCTGGGAAGTCATTTCTGAGGAGCACGGCATCGATCAGTCGGGCATTTATCACGGCGACAGCAATCTCCAGCTGGAGCGTATCTCCGTGTATTACAACGAGGCATCCGGTAAGAACGTGTATCGATGATGGTCACCTCAGGTGTGACGCTAGATGTGTAAAATTTGAAGAATTTTTCTTTGCGATTAAGTGAGATAAAGGCGCGATAAATTCTGTTTTTTTTTTTTTTTACGGTTTGTTGACTGAATCTTGAGAGGACTCTGTCCCTTGTTTTTATTTATTATTGTCAGTTCTTTGTAAATAAAATGAGGGATAAGTCTTTCTTCCAAATGAAAATCTCTGCTCCGGCAGATTCTGTTCTCGGGTCGAAAATAGTAACGAGAAAGATAGAGAAAAGCGGCGTGTCTCGCGCCGATGATGGTGCGATGGAGAAAAGGAGCAATGGGACATGCATTTATACTGAAAATAGTTGCTTTCCGCGTACGGGTGTGTACGTGTGTCCCCGCAAGTGCGGTCAAACTTAGACTTATGTAGATCGCGGCTGTGCGACGCGATTTTCAGAACTTCTCTCGTGCGTTTGCTCGTGCGTGAAAGTAAAATTATTGTCGAAAACATCAATTAACAAATGCGAACAAAAAGTTCCAAGTAATGTTTCGAAAATAAATTTGCGCAAATACGTGGGAAATTTTTATTTTTAATTTCCACATTTTGCGATTTTTTATTGTTATTACGAAGTCGAAAGTGCGTACGTATGTACATTTCAACGATGAAATCTCACGACGATTCATACCTCTGCAATAAATCTTGGAATCTTTTTTCTCGCGACTCTCGCATAATGCAAACCCTCATATTGTTCTTAGACGATAGCACGACTCATTTGCAAATGACGTCGCGCACGCGATCCAACCGTATACGCATTTCCGTCGACTATTAAAGTCGGTTCGAGATTTCGGTGGAATGACAATAGAGACCAATTTAATATGGACGCTTTGTCCCCTTTCATTCGCGAGGTGCGTGGCGACTACTAATTACAATTATTTTTTTTTTATAGACGTTCTCTTTAATACTTACGGGCAAATTTAGTAACTGCAAAGGAATATTTATAAATACTTCCTCTCTTCCCTTCAATTCCTCTTTTTCTTTTTCGATACAGTATTGTTGTTAATGACAATACTAATTGGTTATTAGAGATCGTTTAAATATTAATATAAGAGTGAGTTTCTGTCGTTCGCTTTCTATCGTTCAAAATACTCGAACGTATTTAAAAATGTTTATTATTAAGTTTTATTGTATGTGCTCTTTCCAACTCAGTCGCAACATCCACAAATGGCGGGAAATACGTGCCGCGCGCGATTCTGTTGGACCTGGAACCGGGAACGATGGACGCCGTTCGTTCCGGCGCTTACGGAAAACTCTTCAGACCGGACAACTTCGTGTTCGGGCAATCCGGCGCCGGTAACAATTGGGCGAAGGGCCATTACACCGAGGGCGCCGAACTGGTCGATTCCGTTCTCGACGTGGTGCGAAAAGAGTGCGAGAACTGCGACTGTCTTCAAGGTTTTCAGCTCACGCATTCGTTAGGTGGCGGAACTGGATCCGGAATGGGCACGCTGTTGATCTCGAAGATCCGCGAGGAATATCCCGACCGCATTATGAACACGTACTCGGTAATGCCGTCGCCCAAGGTGTCCGACACGGTCGTGGAGCCGTACAACGCGACTCTGTCGGTGCATCAATTGGTCGAAAACACCGACGAGACTTATTGCATCGACAACGAGGCGCTATACGACATCTGTTTCCGTACTCTCAAGGTTTCCAATCCCAGTTACGGCGATCTTAATCACTTGGTCTCGCTTACTATGTCCGGGGTGACGACTTGTCTTAGGTTCGTTTCAAAATTCATGACAGCGGTATAAATAAATATATTTCACGTATATAAATTTTTGCATTCGATTGTGAGACTTGTTACGTCACTTCAAACACAATATTCTTTCAAATTTTCATCTCTTCAATTGTCTCTACGTGGAAAATACAAGTAACGTCGCAAGATGATACCATGCGCAGGTTTCCCGGCCAGCTGAACGCCGATCTGCGAAAGCTCGCGGTGAACATGGTGCCCTTCCCACGTCTGCACTTCTTCATGCCGGGCTTCGCGCCACTAACGTCCCGATCTATGCAACAATACTCCGCGCTATCCGTGCCGGAGCTCACTCAGCAGATGTTTGACGCCAAGAACATGATGGCGGCCTGCGACCCCCGTCACGGCAGATATCTCACCGTCGCGGCCGTTTTTCGCGGCAGAATGTCGATGAAGGAGGTGGACGAGCAGATGCTCAGCGTGCAGAACAAGAACAGCTCGTACTTCGTCGAGTGGATACCGAACAACGTGAAGACCGCCGTGTGCGACATCCCGCCGAAGGGCTTGAAGATGTCGTCGACTTTTATCGGCAACACCACCGCCATTCAGGAACTGTTCAAGAGGATCTCCGAGCAGTTCACCGCCATGTTCAGGAGAAAGGCTTTCCTCCACTGGTACACCGGCGAGGGTATGGACGAAATGGAGTTCACCGAGGCCGAGTCCAACATGAACGACTTGGTGTCCGAGTACCAACAATATCAGGAAGCTACGGCGGAGGAGGACTTCGAAGCGGAGGAGTGCGCCGATGACTTCGAAACTTGCGAGCAGGAAAATTAAAATGATTGCTTCCTTTTGCTAAGTTTATCTTCTGCTTCTGTATCTGTACCCTATCGTTACCGAGGCTCGCGCGATCGACTGTGCGCATTTGCGCAAGGGAAATCCCGTCTTTTGATACCTTTACGTACGATACGCTTTTATAATCAACGTGAAGTGTAATATAGATTGATTTCAGAGATTGTTTTTTCAATATATTGTGATACTGGATTATTTATGGAATAAATATTTGAAAAAGAACAACAGCAGTCGTGAGATGAGTGATAAGTAGGAAAAACAATTAGGTTGCTGGGCGTTTTCTTCATTTAATCTCTTTCTCCTCCGATGCATCTGTATTACATTCAGCTTTGACCCAACGATAATCACACAGATCTTGATATATATAGGCTATAAAGAAGTGTGGATTGAAAACTTTTGCAATAAAACAAGTTTTTAAAAATCGTCCTTGATCGCTTGTAATTTAAAAACACTGCTACACAACCTCAAGCTATTTTCGTATTGAAATTTTCGTTCTCAGAACGTTCCCACAAATCTGTCATTTTTCTTTTTAAATCACACACACGCGCACACTCACTATTTTACATTTTTTTTCTTCACTATATCTTTCAATCTTGCAATATTTTGCTTGCAACGTGCGAATTATGCAAGACACGTCACTGTTCCGCAAGTTCTCACGTATTGTTAATACGTTAAGCAGAAATTTTTATCGACACACTCGGATACGCCGGGCGATAACACGCGATCTCTATTTTTTTTCTCTTCGACTTCATTCATCAGTGTCAGTATGCGTCGGATAAACTCGTCTAAATAATGCGTGCTCGTCGTTTATTTAAGAGACGTGTGTATTTATAAACCGCGTTACGGACATTAACTCTGGCGATGCTGTTATTGCAAAACTGTTGAGATTTAATTGTGTTGCGTTGTATAATAGGCGACATGTGTCTTCACTGATAAAGTTGCGCAAAATAATGCTTTTAATTTATAAAAAAATATTATTGATGCGACGCTTCTAACTGGTACGTGTGAGAAAAAAGATTATTAATTCGAGAGAGGTGTCGTACATAACCGTCGACGCAGGAATAGTAGAAACACACGCATTTTTTAATTCATTTTTGTTAGCATATATTTATTATCAAATCTCACGAACAACATACAAGTACAAGTGGTAAAAATCTCTTTCAAAAACGCTTGAACGCACGAACAACAAAACAATCTCTTCCAAAAATACGTAAACAATATATAAAAACATTGTAAAAGACTGACAAGAACACAGGATACAAGAACACACACGAAGAATTTCAGCACGCGCGATTCTCTTCCCCCGTTCACTTCTCCATTTCTTCGTCCTCCCCTTCGAAGTCCTCCTCCGCCGTAGCTTCCTGATATTGCTGATACTCGGACACCAAATCGTTCATATTCGATTCCGCCTCGTTGAACTCTAGCTCGTCCATGCCCTCGCCCGTGTACCAGTGGAGGAAAGCCTTTCTCCTGAACATGGCGGTGAACTGCTCGGAAATTCTCTTGAACAGCTCCTGAATGGCGGTGGAGTTGCCGATGAATGTGGCCGACATCTTGAGGCCGCGTGGCGGAATGTCGCACACGGCGGTCTTCACGTTGTTCGGTATCCACTCGACGAAGTACGAGCTGTTCTTGTTCTGGATGTTGAGCATCTGCTCGTCCACTTCCTTCATCGACATTCTGCCGCGGAAGACGGCCGCGACGGTGAGATATCGACCGTGGCGAGGATCGCAGGCCGCCATCATGTTCTTGGCGTCGAACATTTGCTGAGTGAGTTCCGGCACGGTGAGAGCTCGATACTGTTGGCTTCCTCGGGAGGTGAGAGGCGCGAAACCCGGCATAAAGAAGTGAAGTCGAGGAAACGGCACCATGTTCACCGCGAGCTTCCTTAGATCGGCATTCAACTGGCCGGGAAATCTAAAGTTATTTCAGAAAAATGACTTGTGCCATGTAATATTATTTATTTAGATTGAGAAGCTTTCTGTATTATATAATTTCTCTTACTATATTTAATATATATACATTGAATCAATATTATTTAGAATAATCTGAATAGATATTATAACGAACCTTAAGCAAGTAGTCACACCGGACATGGTAGCGGAGACGAGATGATTTAAATCACCGTACGTGGGAGTAGTCAGCTTCAACGTGCGGAAGCAGATATCATAAAGCGCTTCGTTGTCGATGCAATAGGCTTGATCAGTGTTCTCCACCAGCTGATGGACCGACAGGGTGGCGTTGTAGGGTTCCACGACCGTGTCTGAGACCTTGGGTGAAGGCACGACCGAAAAGGTGCTCATGATCCTGTCCGGATATTCCTCTCGAATCTTCGAAATGAGAAGAGTGCCCATCCCGGACCCGGTGCCACCTCCCAACGAGTGCGTGAGCTGAAAACCCTGGAGACAGTCGCAGCTCTCCGCCTCTTTTCTCACCACATCGAGCACGGAGTCGACCAGCTCGGCGCCTTCGGTGTAGTGACCCTTGGCCCAGTTGTTACCGGCGCCGGATTGCCCGAACACGAAATTGTCCGGTCGGAATATCTGCCCGAATGGACCCGATCGCACGGAGTCCATTGTGCCCGGCTCGAGGTCGACCAGAATCGCGCGCGGCACGTATTTCGGCCCGGAGGCTTCGTTGTAATACACGTTGATACGTTCCAATTGGAGATCCGAGTCTCCGTGATAGGTGCCAGTGGGATCAATTCCATGCTCGTCCGAGATCACCTCCCAAAACTACGGATTGTTAAGAATAATCGAATGATTAACCACCGTTTCGGACTAAAGTCTGTTAGGATGTAAAAAAAACTGAAAATGTTAGATGCGTAATATTTTACATATGACAGAATTTAATTTGTAATTTCTAATATGCATATTAACTTTTAACTTTATCATATAATGTGTTAAATTTATTTATTGTGATAAACTGAGAAAAATTGATCGTAACAAGAGAAGAGTACATCAATAATGCGTCTTATAGACATTATGCAATTCCGTATATTTTATTTTTACGAAGAAACTAACCTTGGCGCCAATTTGATTGCCACACTGACCGGCTTGGAAGTGAACAATTTCACGCATTTTGTATTAAAATATCACGCAAATTTTCCAACGAAATAAATATAAGAGAAACAACGACGATTCCGTTCTGATGATTTCCGGGAAGTTGAGGATAAAAAAGGATGATTGATTATAAAAATTGTATCGCGGATTTTTCGAAAATGTCATCTAAACACAAACATGCGACTGCTGATTTCTCCTTGGCGACTGTCTGCAATCGTTTGCGTAATTTCTTACCTAATCCACTCGTCCGTTCCGAGTACGCAGTAGCGTCGATCCGGCAACAGATAGGTAGCCGGTAATAACAACCGGATAATTATTGCTTGCACTTGACTTCTGTTCGAACGCGGCCAATAATAAACATATAAAAATATTCTTGTTTCTCGCGTGAGCCATTTTGTGCGTAAAACACAGAAAAATTACGTGCATGATCGGCGAGGTTTCACACATGAAGCAGCAACATAAGCTTGCCATAAACTAAGATATTTTATTTTTTTAAGCTAACGAAAATCACAACGTGAAACTCGGGTTCAAGTAACGTAAAGACAAAAAATGCAAAATCGACTTACGTAACCGAAACATAAAAAAGTATATATATAAGCGTTACGCTTCTAAAATTCTCACAGATTTTGGACGTTAATTCTCGCCCCACGCGCGCGCATCAATCACGCATTGTTGTACACGCATACGAACACACCACGCGACGACACTTGACAGCAGCACTTGCTCTCTTGCAGCACAAAATTTGGACGAAACCAAAACGAATCGCACGGTCGACGAGCTTCTCGAGGCAGGTTTTACACAAAGGAAGTACATTGTAATAAATGGAAAAATAAATACAATGTCGTGTCTATACTGGTAATTATAATACAACGTTGTTAATTATAAAACTGTCTTTCTCTCTCATATTACGACTTCCGACTGCAGACGTTCATTTCTACCACCGTGACGGACGTTTTCGGCTCAACGGCCGTCGCGACATTCGGTTTCTCCTCCTTGGACTCGCTTAAGTTCCTTGCCTCTTCCTCCACCGGGAGTGGCTGCGCGGTAACCGATTTCTCACCCTCCGGCGTGATTACGACGCCTTCCTGCGACGCGGTCTTCGAGGTAGACGAGCGACTACCCGGTCCGCCGTTCACCAAGTATTTCAACGGCAAGGACTCGGACTTGTTCGGTCTTCTGCTGAATATTTGTACAATTTAATCAAACCGATCGATGCGAATCAAAACAAATTGAATTTGTTTTAATAAAAAAAAAAATTCTTATTTGTAAATCACAAGACTACTAACGTCGGTAGCGTTGGACAGGACCACAGCTTGAAGTCGGCTCCGAACAGCTCACCCTCCTCGATCGTCTGCGGCAGATGAATATTGAGCGTCTCCGGCAGGAAGACGGAAGTGATGGCGCCGGCGACGCTCAGCGATCCCATGACGATCAGCGGCAGTACCCTCGAGTAGACCGCGAGATGTACGATGTAAGGAAAAGTGAGCAGTCCGATGCCGGCGATGAATGAGGCGATGCCCATCGCCTGAGACCTCAACACGGTAGGCAACAGCTCACCTACAAAGACGTAGAAGACAGCGAAGGACGCGGCGATGCCGAATTTCCCGATCATCGCCAGGCTGACTGTCACCCAGACCGCGTCTGCTACGACAAAGGTCGATCACGTGTACACAAGAAGCACATGAGCGCGAACTTGGATGTTTGAATTTTGACGATTGTCGTATTTTATTTTTTGTCTACTTTTTTTAATTTTCGATTTTGTTGGTTTCTTCTCAAACACATTCGGCGTTTCGGGTGAGAATTCAAGGCTCGGAACTTTGTCGGTTTCGTAATGCGCGAAGGAAATTATGCAGGGTAATAGTAACTAATTTATTAAGCGGGTCGCACGTTACTCATAAACGTCGTGACGTCGGCGCAACGGTAATGCCCGCTTATGTTGAACATATGTGTGACAATATCATGACGAATTCAATAAGCTAATGACGTCGAGGCCGCCGTGACGCAAAGGCGCGCGATTTACTTTTATTCAATCCCGCGGGGATTAATCGGATAATGTGGAAATGAGCAGCGCGACACACAACCGGTTATCAATTTGTACATTTTCGACACGCACAGTTGCGACGGAATAAATAACAAATAAGTGTAAATAATTAGCACAATAAACAATTCATCGTATCAACATCCAAAAACAATCTAAACAAAATTGTTTGCAGAAATAAAAGTACTTTGTTCAAATATTTTTGTTATTTTTTAAATTTCTTTTAAAGTTCTTCATCTTTTCATTATTGCAACGCACCAACTGATCCTTTTTTTTTTTCCATTCTTTGGATACACAAAAAGTACTTTTATTCACACAAGAAGAACTTTCTGACGTAAGAGACATCAGATCTTTGAACGAAACTTTACCTTCGGGCACGAACATGCAAGAAACGCAAGCGATCCCGCCGAGCATCATGGTCACGCACAATACCCATCGCCTGCCCAGTCTGTCCATCGCGTACCACGTAAGGAAGTACGACGGGATCTCCACGATACCTCCTGATTCCCGCGTTCCGAACAAACAGAAAGCACATGACGATTAGGATAAACGACGACCGAGAGATCAACAAGACGAGAGAAAACAGAAAGACGTTTACCTATGAAGAAGGCCAGGTAATCGGAGACACCCAGATTGGTCGTGTTGTAGGACAGGCCGTTATACACCACCGCGTTCGCCACCCAATCGAAGGCGAGAATAAAAAACTTCTTTCTGATATTCGGATTCCTGATAAGATCCATCGGCGTCGCGGACGGCGGTGGCGATCTGTTCTCACCCTCTACGTCGACATTCGTGCCCTCATTGGAGTTCCTACCATTACACGATATCCCTTGTCTCTTTAATATTTCTACCTACAAATGATGTTGCTGTGACTTCACACGATCTTTCAATGTTCTATCGGAAGGTACATGGATGAGCATACGTATTTGTATTCAAGGGATACTACAACTACTTTTAAAAGCGAATTAATTAGATTGTTCATTAGTTTTCTAATTAATTGAAATCGAATATATTTGAATATAATTACTTCCATCTTTCTGAGGAAGTTCGACGGCACGGTCTTCCCGTTGACTTTCGCCATGTGTTGCACGATCACCTCCGCCTCGTCTATTCGGTTTTTACTGAGAAGCCACCGAGGCGATTCCGGGATTATCCAGTAGTAACTGAAGAGAACGACGAAAGGCACCGACGTGGCCAGCGACAGGGTGTACCAGTGCCTTAACAAATAACCCTGACAAAAGGAAATAGATAAAAAAACCGTGTCGGCGAATTTAATTTTATTGCAATTTGTTTTCGGTCTTTTTAATTTCTATCGCAATCTTTGTGTCGTCATTCTTTTCTGTGCAAAATACATATCTCGAGGTGTTTCGAGTTGAAAATGACGATTTTACAGTCAGCCATTACATTTACTTCTATACGCGCGCTCTGCGCGTACGGAGACCGAATGCAGAATGTTTCTATTTGCATACGTGGCGAACGTGATCGACCACTCGCATTTGCATACGGCTCGCACCATCGTATGTGCGATACACGCTCATGAATCGCTCGTAAAGTGATCCGCATTGCACCCCTCGCATTGAATTTAACGTGTGTGTGCGATTCGCGAGCCGCCTTCTCTCGCGAGACTAAACCAACGCGACGCGGCCAATGCGCGATAGGTGAATGGCAATTCTTCCAAGGTGTTTTGCAACATTGAAATGTACGTGCGCGCTTTTCTTTTGCCTATATGCTTTGTGCGAACGAGGTCACTTACCAGCAGCGCCAGGAGAGACATTGCCGTGGCGAAAAACATACAGATCACCATCCCGGCGAACGTTCGGTATCTCGGCCCCATCAGCTCGAGAGCTGCAACGAAATTTGACGCCGGAGCGTCAATTCGCGTGTGATTTTTTTTTGTTTTTGTATCTAAAATTTATTTATTCTTGTTCGATCGAACACATTAATTTTTTTCTTGCGTTGCAAGATTCAAACATTTCTGCTCGAGAATCGATCTACGTACCGAGTATGAAAGGTATTTGATAAATGGCAGGAAAAAAGAGACCGTTCACGGTCCTCAGCGCCGTGTAGATTACGTAGTTCGGACTGAAGCTCGTGGCTATCGAGAATATCACCTCGAGGAACAGGATGGCGAAGAAGGCCGTTCTTCTGCCCCACTTGTCGGCGATCCACCCGAACACGACGTTGCCGAAGAGGCTGCCCACGTAAAAAAACGTAGTTGACGTGGAAGGCCACCAGCTGTTGGCACATACCAGGTCTAGCTATGTGGATGCAGAATGCCATTAAACTACTTCGCCAGCGTGATTTATTGAAATTCAAAAAAAAAAAACAAGAAACATTTTTAGCAAACAACCTAATCAATTCGAGCGATTGGAAAATTTTCTCTATGCAAGCAGCGACAGTAGGAATAGCGCGGCTGCTATTTCAGATAGCGAGCGGTTTGTCCGACGAAGTCATTGCTCCGATCAAACCGCTATCGCGCTTCCAACACGTACAGGCACGCATGTGGAGATATGCAATTTAATTACGACCACGTCGTCGTGAGAATGTCCGAGATACTCGCGAGAATTGACCGGCGATTGACGTAAAGTTTTATCAAAAATCGACATTGTGACGAAACAAAATTTGCACAGAAAAACGACAAAAAAAAACGGAGCAGTAAATATCCGTAGAAGATAAAGAGTCTTATCTTAATCTTTTCCTTGCGACTTATTTCCGCACTATTGTTACCGAAGTGCGATAGTGGTTTATATCGGAGCAATGACTTCGTCGGGCAAACTGCGATACTGCTCGTTATCTGAAATAGCAGTCGCGCTATTCCTAATGTGTCGTTAGTCGAGAAAGTGTTCCTGATAAAACTGACTTCTGACGAAGACGATTATAAGATTTTTTTTCTTTAAGATTTTTAAAAGTGATCTTTCTTAATAAATTTTTTTTAATTTTTAATAGAACAATTTTTCAGCTAGACGCGTAGCGGTACAGCGAAACGTTTAAAGTCTCATTTAAAATCTACTTTCGCTGACAATAGGATAATTTACTGAAAATTTATTTGCCTCGTACGTGGACAAATAGTATTGAGTGGTAGTGTATTAATGTACACGCGGCGGTATCGAACCACAAACCGGAGTGCGTGCTCGCACACGTGTGAACACACGCGTCAGCTCACGATCGTCATTTGTTCGTCGGTTGCATTGGCGACACACGAGCGCGTGCGTTCGCGCGCGCGTTGAACAACAGAAACGGTAGTGTAGCGAGGGCGCGGAGAAGGGAGGATGGTGTGTGCTGCTGCTGTGGTCCGGCAGCAGCATCATATGGTGGTAGGGTCGTTTCATCTCGTTGCGTTTACGCGGAGGCTATACCGACGTAAACCGCCGCTCGTGTTTATCGCGAGTGGAAGGGAAAAGAGGGAGGGGCTACGTATAATAACGTGTGTACGCACGCGGGCTTCGTATGTAATTGCACGCGCTGTACTACTGAGAGAGAACCGCGTATGCGTGGTGCGTGTTCGTGCACGCACATCCGAAGGACGCCAAGGTGTATTGGTGAGCTTCCCACAGCTAGAGGTGTCCATCACCCTCGTTTGACAGGAGGAACACACAGACTCTCTCCTCTTCCCTTACGCCCCTTAAAGTCCCTGTCACTCCGTCTTTCTCGCTCTCGTTCCTCTCTACGCGCGATCGGAAACTTCGCGCGCGGACATCGCAAGCGAACGCGTTTGTTTGCTAAATGATGATGATGATGATGACAAACGTTTCGCGTTTTAATAATATTTTTTAAGAATTCAGATTTTTATCACAAAATTTGTAAAACCACAGACTTCAATTCCACAATTTATAAATTAATTCTTTTTATAGAATATTTAACTTGAAGAAGACACCCCGCGATCTAAGAGTCAAGGTTATTAATTTTACAGTAACATTATTAAATATAGACAAAAATGTTCTGTGTATGAGAAGATCTCTCGGAGACGCGAGCAAACAGAAACTCTGAAAAATTCAAGCTTTCTCTTAAGATGCCAAACAATTTTCTTCGCGGAAAATTTCTCGTCGGGAAGTTTCTCACAAGAAGTCGCGAGATTGCACTCTCTCTCTCTCTCTCTCTCTTTGACACGCGCCGACACGAAGATGCAATTAAGATGTTGTTATTAATAAAGGCAGTGTGTGCCGTCGAGCGCGCTAATCCGCGCGCGTCGATGAACACACATACGAAACCTCAATCGAGTGCCTATTAGCCTCGACAAATAAGGTTCTCCCGTTGGGTGTTAATGGCTGTGACACGAAGTTTGATTTAAGCAAATTGCCACTCACGGACTTTTTGCGATCTGCACGAAATACGCAAAAGATAAATTGCGCGGAAAGACAGGAGAGAGAGAGCACCCGCGCGACTCTGATGGATTCGCGGTCGAGTTATATTGTCAAGGGCAGCCTCCGCTCCGTAAGGACACTGTGTAATAACACACACGTGTGTGTATTTTGTCACCCTGACATACATACTTCGAAATCAGAATATTGATATGACCGCGGCCGCGGCGGTGTTCATTACCGCCGATTGTTTATGCGACGACGCGCGTTGCGCGTCGAATTCGACTTTTATCATCTTCGAAATCGAATCCGACATGTCTCTTCTAGAATCCGACGCGATAGCATTCGTGAGATGACGAACATGTAAAAACAATAAAGAGTCGACAACGCGATCCCGCGACGTCGGTCGTCAATTTTCGTCCGATTGTCAATTGAAAAAAAGAAACGAAACAGGGCGCGAAATTTAACTCTTTCTCAATTGGATCGCATCGAAATTTAACACTCGGGTTTTCTCGCGTTCGCCACGCGATATTCATCCAGGGACTGGCGCAACGGCTTTCATCTATGCGCGCTTGGGTTATACGAGCTGCGTATTTTACACGCTCCGGATTTACGCAGACACGTGACGTAAAGAGAGCCATCGAGGCAAATCCCTGTCCTTCCGTTTTTCGTTCCTCATCGCTCCGTGCCGCGCTTTCTACCGCGCGCTTCAACGTTCGCTCATTATTCATCTCTCCCGTTATTTATTATTATTTCTAAAAGTCAAATAAATCTCTTCTCGCGATATATTCTCTTTTTTTTCTGCCGTAATTCTCCAATAACGAAAGAAAAGAGAGCCGAGATTTTATTTAATTTTTGAGCGTCGCGCGATCTAAAGTCAGCGATTTTCCAAGCGCTCATCACGTGTTCGCGCATATTCGTAATTCATTAAACTCGATGATCCTCGTGACAAGTTAGAAGATGTATGTATCGGCGTCTCAAGAAAACTTCAACAGATCCGAGCTGAAAGACGTTACGAAATATTTGTTTGCTCAGTGACAAATCACGGAAAAACTGTTGAAACGTTAGGAATTTCCATTGCTTGTTTTGTTTTTCGTCCACATACGAGAAATATGGCCGAGAGATAATGACTCAGAAATCGGGTTTATCCCCGTCAGATTTCGTAATCGCGAGCTGATTTAATTCTATATTTCACGCAGGAAGTGATGTATTCGTCTTTGGCGAGAGGCTGCTTGTCACATGTCGACACGGAAAAGACAATGACCTGTTCCGCGGTCTCGTGCGGCCTGCTGTCGTTTAAAGCGAAGCTCCTAAATCGAGCGCGATAAATCATCGGATCGGAAGTAAAGTCCTATACAAGCGCGCGGTCACACACGCACGCACGCACGCACGCACGCTAATCGGTCATCACGTCGCGCGACAGATGCGTACGAAAGAATATTTTCTTCGGACTGTGTGCGGATTGTCTTGAAAAAAATGTGCAACCTCGTAAATTTTCAGCGAGACGTGTTTCAACGCGGAAAACCAATTAAATAGTAAAAACGAGAATTTACGAGTGATAAGAAGATTTCGATTCGAGTGACACTTTTACCGTACACGTTGCGCGGCTATTTTGTTTTGGATAAAGTCAGTAAACTTTATCGACAGAAACAAATTCAAGAAAAAGAGGGGCGATAAGTTGACTTGGCAAAAAAATGCGAGGAAAGAAGAACGGGAGAAAGAGAGAAGGAAAAACGGAAGCTATTGTCACGTTGAATCCGGCACAATGAATCCGGCTAAGTACGTAGGAGAACATATACCCTCTGCATGAAGAGAGCTGATAGTTTGTGCGAGGCGTTTGATGTGACATATCACATGACCGGATGCGGGGGTAGGTAAATTGGTCGGCAATTGCTGACGCCACCAGAGCTGCAACCTATCGGCCAGTCACTCGGTCGCTCATCAACCTTGTTCACACCTGTTGACTGATTCTCTTCATTTTGGAATTTCTCGCGAATTCGATCCGCGGAATCTCAGAAATCTGTCGCGTCACTGCGCGAGCGAAACGTTATCGCGCAATTTTGTGGAACGCGCGATGAATCGCTCGTTTAAGCTGATGAATCTCCGCGAAATTTCGTCGCGTTTCGCAAATAGAAACGCAATTCGTCTAAAGCAAATGTTTGCGTTTAAATAACGCTGAGGATTAATCCGGGAAAAGAACGGAAATAGAAAACGGTTGTAATTTATGTAAAATCTCAGATCGCGCGCGCGCCAAATAACGAGGCAAAGCGTGAAAACAAACATCGAAAGACGGGCTTAATGTCGCGCTTATCAGGTAATTTTGAGCATCTCGAGAGATGTACAGGATAATATTGTATTTATCAGATGCAGCGCGTTCTCGAATAAATATTTGCAGATGACGATATTCGCAATTAGATACGTGACAAATTTTTACCATATTTTTTACACGCGAATATACATTTTTTTTACGCGATCGCGAATTTCCGTTTGACGAGGCGTCAAAAGGGTTTGGAAGATATTTTGCTGATTTATTTTTTTATTTTGTTGTAACAGTACAATTTACTTGGTTGTAAAGTAACAAGCGGAAAAAGAAAAAGAAGAAAAACGTAGATCCTCGACCCCGTTGCATCGCGATCCTTGTTACGGCTTATCACGTTGTCTAATTGCGGCAATTTAATAATGTCTTAATGAACACTGCCACGTGACAACAAGGTTTTAACCGTCTCTAACTTGGCTTGTTTTTCTTCGGTATTTGAATGACGGCGCGAAAATTTCACACGGAAACGTGATACGTGTTGACTTGGTAAATTAAGCGACGGACGTGTCGTGGAAAATGAAATTTTTCAAGATGTCTTCGGCAGCAAAATATATGAAGTTGTAAACAACAAAAGTCGAGAATAGAATAATTTACGTGCGTGTGCAACTGTGTCTGTAAAAGCGATGCAGCCGGTTGTAAGAAAAATTAAATGGAACGCGGATCTTGAACAGCTGATGTTTGTTGATAAATTGTTTTTTTTTCTTTTATTCTAATTGTGAAACTCCTTCCTCTTCTTAATCTTTATAAAAGTAACTTCGAGGTGACTGGCCGTCGTCACGTACAAGAGACTGTGACGAATCATTTAGGAGTACAGCTGCAGTTGAAGATAATAATTTCCCGGCTTCTTGACCTCGCGCAATGTTGGAAAAGTCGCTTCGCGCGCTTCTGCGCCGTCAATCGATACGGCACAATCGCTTCTCGATGACACGATCGAAAAATCAAAGACTTGTTTTCACATGAAAACGGGAAATCGCGAATTATGTTTCGTTTCGCGACACGCGCGCTTAATCGGGCGCGCAATCCGCCGCGTACCGCCGTTTAATCCGTTCGAGTCAATCAGTCCTCCTCGCGTCATCGCCGGCAAATACTTCACAGAAAAATGCGAGAGAGCTCATCCGAGAGATTCATTGCGAGGAACGTTGCGACGCGTAACGTTCGTTTTTCCGCGAACGGAACCGCAGCACGGAGAGGCGCGTTGCGTTATATTGCACGCGCTGCAATAACAATCGTTGAAACACTGTGTGAATTCAAAGGCCAAGGCGATGTGGGTCGTGAAATCCGATGCTACGCGATGAAGAAATTTGCCGGCCGCGGTTAAGACGTCGTAATAAAGCGAATTGTCGAAGCGTGCCTCGCGCTCGCACGCGTTTCTAAGGCTCTGTAATCCGCGCGACAAGATCGAAGTGCCTGATTTTGTTTTGTTATCAAATAACAAGATATTTTTGTCGGCGACTGATTTAAAAATAAATTCGATTTTTTGTCACTGAGTAAAAAAAAATTTATTTAACTTGTAGATTGTTACGCGAGAAAATTAGTTTTTAACGTATATTTTTTCATACGAGAGGAAGAGATATATGTGTGTATGCCATGTGTGTGTGACTTCGTCAGCCACTTCGAGTTATTAGCGCGAGTACAGGTCGTTATAGGTATGTTTTTTGTTACGTAGCGTCCTAATAACGACGTTGTTTTTTTAGTTGGAATATTAGTTCTGCATTGTTTTGATTGCTCGTAAAATGACTTCACTCGTAATTTTGTTTCACATTGTGCGCATTTGCGCAAAGACGACGGTGTTAGAAAATCATAAAACATATAACCGAAAAGAAAACAGAATTTATTTTACACTAAAAACAAATTTAATGTTGCTAGTGTAAAATTTGTAAATTAAAAAAAAAATCAGACAACAGGAGCAGTAAAGTCCACGTGGAAGAAATAAAATCTCAAAGTCCTTTCTTGTTTTCCGCAAATTAAGATGCTTTGAATTATTGGTTTTACAATTTTGTCGTATTTTTTATCGTACGCTTTCACTTCGTTAATATTTTCAAGTTGAAGATAATTAAAATAAACCTCTAAAATGTTGATTGAGTTTAAACATTTTTTGAGAAAGACTGTACTCCGCGAGTGATGTATATTTTCTGTACTATTTATGCGATTATTATAATCGTCGCAATTAATTTCCAACTAAATGCAATTAAAACACCAGAGCTTTACATGTGTATAAAATTCATCTCGAAAATTGCGCCGCGACATCTCGAGTGCCTCAAATCTCTGATTATACGGAGGACGACGGTTCGATGAACGAACCGTGCGCGTTTTCGGATGAGAAAAAGAGAGAAAGTCGAGTTTACCTCGGTCACGAGGGTGCTGTCGTAATCTCTGGTGTCGTAGTTCCATCCGTATTGGCAGTCGATGACCGGCCAGTTAGGGTTGCTGACTGGCGGCGACGGCAGTTTTCTCGGCGGTGGATAAAACGACGAGGACGTGGTCGTCGACGGATCGACGTCGTCGTCGGTGACGTTGTAATGACTGGCGCGTCTCAGCCATTCCTCGATTATCTCCGTGTAATTCACGTCGTACATCTCACACTTGGAGTAGATCCTCCTGCCGTCGGGCTTCTCCTTGTAGGGCAGCGATAGCGCTTTTCTCTCCTCCAGCGACATCAGATCCGTCAGATTATCCAGCTCGGGTATCCTGCACCAGTGTTCCGGCGATGCGCTCACGAACACCTGTTTTCGAAAGGAATCGCGGGCTCTCGGTTAAGAAGATTGAAAAAAAAAAAAAAAAAAATCGCGCGGGGCGATAGAGAAAGACAAAAAAGCAACTTTCACACTTTTACACGCGTTTGCTTACTTGCGAGAACGCCAAGAAGGCGGCCGGCAGAGTGGCGGGTATGCACAGCAAGTAGTACATGATGTTCTGGTATCGGCCCTTCTCGCCCACGTGTACCAGCACCTCGTCGAAGTCGATCGAGCTCATCTTGCCGGCGATGCCGTGACGAGAACGGCGACGATCGTGCACGATGCGGCGGTGGCGTGGTACACCTTCGAATTACACGGCATGACCGCCGTCGCTCATCCTCGAAGGTAGCCACGCCGAATTATAATACAAAACGTTTTCTCGCCCCCTTCGAGACCGCGCGTCGCGGGGAGGAAGCTAACACCTCCTTCTTCTTCTTCTTCGCCTGCCCTCCCTTCGTTCTCGCTACTCCCCCTCGCCTCCGCCCCTTCTTCTTTTCCGCGTTCTCCTTTCTGATTCACCTCTCTCTCTCTCTCTCTCCGGTCTGCTCTCGAATCAGACTTCTTCGAAAGCTGCACACAGGGGACTTTGCCGGCAATTCGGAGGGGCTACAATGCGCGAATCCGGTCACGTGACGCGCCGATCTGGGACCCAGACTCGGTGTTGCGCGTAAGATCACCAGATTAAATCCGACGACGAGCTGCGCGAAACCGAGACGCCGATGCGTCGCATCTGGCCGTGACGAGGAGCCGTTTCGTGTCTCATATCTCTTGTCACAGGTTAAAATCAACACACACACACCGGCGAGCCTCACATCTCGCGGAAGTTAAACTCGCGTCAAACTCGATTTCAATTTAATCTCTCGCGACATTTATCTCTCGAGACACATCGTGTTCTAACCGCGAAGATTCAGAGATAAGAGAGAAGACGGCGACAGGAAGGAGAGTGACAGTCACTGATTGCCCACGGGGAAGGGAGGAGGAAGAGACGGGCAGTCTGACCAGCACGGTCCTTTTTCACTTACGCGCGACAGCGCTCTTCACTTTCACTTCACTGCTCAAGAGAGAGAGAGAGAGAGAGAGGAGAGAGAGAGAGAGAGAGAGAGAGAAAGAGAGGCGCGTCTTGAGTCTCCTTGAGCTTCCTATCAATTCTCTCGAGCACTTCGAAACTCTCTTCACCACGTCTTCGCGGTAACGCGAAGAAATTCAAGCGCCATCGACGTGTTTCAACCGATCAAATCGTCTCTCCGACCGCGCGAAACTACGAAATCCGATTCGTTCGATCGGGGAATATGAGATTCGTTTCGTTTCACCCTCGCTCGTAATTGCTCACGAAAATTTAACATTCGTCTCTTTCTTCTTCTTTTTCTCCGACGTTTCTTCCGCGACGTCTCGTTCTCTTCAATCGGAGCGAAAACACTTCTCGAGCGCGCTCGCTCGCAAACTCACTCGCGCGGCGAGTTTTCCTCGTTTCGCGGCTCGGGAGAGCCCGTCCCTGCGTATATACGCGCGCACGTTCTTTTTCTTTTTTTTTTTCCACGTCTGCTGCCCACCGCACGTCACGATCGCGATCTACGGAGCGCGTAGATCTCGGTGAATCCAGCGGCTGACGCGGACACTGTCCTCGCGATAGAGCGGCTCGCACGTCATTGCGGGGCCAGCACGACGATCAGCCATTGCCGGAGGAGACCTCCTCTCGTCGTCCGAGCCTAGCGAACATCATCTTCGTCGGAGAGAATGGCGTGTTTTCTCCTCTCCGCAACCGATCCGGAACACGTTTCGCTTATACCGGCCAAGAGCGCTCGTTGTCTCGTCGTTGAACAACGTCGCTGCTTGCTTGTCCGCCTCCTCGTCGCTTCTCTTTCTATCTGCAAACGAAATTCCCTTCATAGCGCACGCTATCGTCTAAACTGCCTCCTCTATTCGCGCTAGTTTCCGCGTACGTGTGTGTATACGCGATCGCGCGAACGCCCGCGCGGAGATAACGGCGGACTCTGACATAGGGTCATTTCTCCGGGGAAAACACCGAGAAGAAAACGCGGAACGATGTTGTTGAAAATAATCGAGTTAAAAAAGAAATAATAAAAAATTATATTAACGGCGCGCGGACGACACGCGAGATTATCTCTCAACAGCGAGAAGAAAAAAAAACCAACTCCCGTTTCATTTCGTGAAGAGAAAAGAAGACTTTTTTATTGATAACGTCTGAGTGAAAGATCTGTTTGCGACCTATGAAGAAATCTTTTTTAACGATGTAGTAATTTTCAGCTTACGAAATTTATTTGCTCGCCGCTCTGGCCTGAATTCTCTCGCGCGGAATTACACAATATATTACACGTATATACGTTCTTTTATATATTCTCTATTCTCTCGCGCATTTGCATGAGAGCGTTGATACTCTTAAATCTCCTTTTCACACTCTGTACTCACACATAGCGCGTTCGTTCTTTATTTTTAGAGTAAGCTCTATTTTCACACCCTTTTGAACCCGCACCCAAGATGTTAAACCCACTTCGAATTCTAATACGTGGCATTCATTCACGGGCGTTTCGACAAAATGACCGCTTAAGTTCCGCGTGGGTTATGCGTTTTGTAATGTAAAACAAATGTATTCCGAAGAAAATATTTTGAAATTTGTAGAACACAATGCAAGTAAGAGTAAAACAGTTTGGCACGTCGATTGATTTTTCTTAAATCTCGATCTTCGGATTCATCTTTGTCGCGAGAGTATCGACTTCGAGCGTGCGATTTCGATTTCTCCGGGGAAAACACCGAGAAGAAAACGATGGTCTTGATCGTCGCGCGCGTCTCTATAGAGCACGCGGAAAATGTGCAAGGGCATATATGCGTGCACTGGGAAAACTTGAAAAATTCCCACCGTGGAAATGCGATAAATAAACGCGGATGTTGATAGCAAGACGTCAGAGGCGACACATTTACGCGACAAAAGTATCGCACCGTTTTCATTGTGTGCAACAAGATTAAAAATGCAAAAACACGTGCGTTAACTCGTGACTGGTCAGCAAAGTGTTAAGATCGGATCTTAAAAAAAAAAAAAAAAACAAATATGAGATCGGGCTACCGGACTGCCTTGAAGTTATTATTACTTTTCTATATGCGAGTAAGGGTGCGGTTCGTTAGAAAGTAAAAAAAAAAGTCAAACGTTTACGCGGTGAATATCATAGAAAAAACTATGTTGTTGCAACAAAAAATGCGTTTTTTCTGCTAAACAAGGACGAGGATGATGACGAAACGTAATGATACGTCGTCCGAGATGCAGACCATAGATAAATAGAGAGAAGAATAAAGTGTATTTCGTCGCGTTTCTCAAGAATATCACAATCGTTCGACGCGATCAAGACGAGGCAATTATGTCATACAATGTCTTGTTTTTTCCGTAAACACAAGCAATTTTCTCACGCTCATCGTTATTTTTATTTCTCTGTTTGAGAAATACCTTGTCCGATTTCAAGTTACCGTTTACGACCGCAAAACATGACGAAATGACGAATGATCATGTCGAGTTGTAACACACAGACTGGGACCATTAACGACGTGCCCACGTGCTTGTTGATAAATTGATATCGTCACGAAATCGTCGATAGTCGAGCAATCGAGCAAAGTTGTCCATCATTTCGAATTATTTTCTTTTTCCGCTGCTGTGTTTTTTTTTTTTTTTTCGTAAAAACCGACAATTGATTTCGGTAGAGTAATTTTTTTTTTTTTTTACTATCTCAATGGAAAGAACCTCTCAGATTTTTATTGTTCACGTTTTGTGGCGTGATTCGTTCGTAAACAGCTCGCGAAATTTTCGACGACTTAAAATGCTGATACGCTCGGAAGCCAGAGCTAACACTCGTGCAATCTGATAATACATTTTTTACGGTAAGAAAGTGCCTCATATTTGTGCAAACTTCGCGTCGTGACTTGTGACGTATTATTGACATATGTCAAACTTGGTTAAAGCACATTACGAACTGTCATAATTCACATCTATCGCAAAGTAATTTGCAAAAGGAAAGGTTACAGCTGCGCGATGCTTTATTTTGTTTGACATTTACACCGGCAATCTTATCTTCGTCGAAAAAAAAAACAAGACATTCTTTTCCTGAATTTAATGTTATATAATTTTCAAATTTTTTTACATGTTATTTTGTTAAAAAAGTATTTAAAAAATATATAAATACATATATATTTAAAAATATATTTATAGAAAGAGAAAGAAAATGTGTGTTAAAATAATGCATATTTCTGTATTTTTTATTTATTATGTTTCCGGAACGTGTAAATTCTCTCGATCGAATAAGTTTATTTCAATTCTAATTGATTTCCTGAGGCGACTTCTAATTAAACAACTAATTATTTCGACCCGCACTCACGAGGTTGGCCAGCGCCATGACGCTTTTTCTATTTGCCAGCCTATACCACTGACGTCAGGTAACCCTAGACCTCGGAGGCACATGCGGCTCGCACGAGAGATAGAGAGAGAGAGAGAGAGAGAAAGAGAGAGAGAGAGCGTGCACACTCGCGTCTCTCATTGTTCGTTACAATTACGAGTGACGTCACGGGTGCAAACAATGTCATTCCGCTTCGCACGCCTTCGCATTCTGCTCTCCATCCCTCTCTTTCTTCTTTGAAAGCGCGCGCTCTCACACTCGTCGTCGCACATATCTGCCGTTCTCTCATACGCGTACCCGCGATGTACGCCAATCCGCACGCCCACGCGATTCTTCTTAGATTTTCGCGCCGTTCCCCGAGACGAAAACCTCATTCGCATAAATGCATTTACAACATTTCGAGCTCTCTCTCTTTGAATTTTTTTAGACAATTTTTTTGTCACGTGATCTTTTAATTTCACGTGATGAAAAAAAAGCATCTGATTTCGTGCGTGCGAAACAGCTGTCGAAGATGCAAAGATGATTTTTTTTTAATTTTTTTTTTACTGATTTAAAGTCTTTCTACAAAGATGTTCTTGTTCGTCAAACTTTAAACGTTTTCTTTGACGTAACAAGAACGATCAAACTTTCGCATCGACTCGATGCATACGCAAGTACCTTGCGTTATGTTTCAATCATGAGATGCGCGAGGAAAAATAAATAAAACAGAAACAAAAAAAAAATGAAAAAAAAAGTTCTTTTGTTACAAACCCAAAATGATGTCGATTCGACGGAAATAAATCGAATGCGATGCGATATGATTTGCGATTTCCTATCGCGGAGAATCGAAGAAAGTCCGATGAGGTGCGCGCGTCCGGCGCGACCGTTTCCCCCTTTGCGCGCTGATTGAAATGCGACAGCGCGTAGATGGGACTGATGACGACGATAACGACCAGTGCTCTCTCTTGGGTGGACCACCTCGGTGAAGAACCGCCGCCGCACCGCAGCCGTAGGAGAGACCCGCTTTTTCTTCGCGAGCCGATACCACCCGCAAGAGCGTTTGAAGATGCGCGTCACTTGTGTCGCGGTAGTTCCGATACAGGCACCGGGCCCGCTCGGCAATTCGCGAGATAGCCACGCACGCACACGCACGCACACCACACGTACGCGCACTTAATACGGGCACTCGGAAGTTCGGTGGAAGCTACGAACACTCTTCAGCGAATCAATCGAATCACTGCACCGCTCGGCATCCGGTCACCTCCGTTCCTGCCATCACGACGTGTATAACGCGATATGCGCCTCGATGAAAGTAACGTCGTTTTTCATGGTGTTGCTCGTACGGAGCTGCCACCGCGAGTCCTCATCCTCCGCGCGCACCAGCGGGAAGATGAAGAAGAAAGGTGATACACAACAAGACAGATCGGAACGGCTTTCGCTCGATATCTCGCAACCCTTTCGAGATCTTTTTTTTTTTTTTCTACGTCTGGTGTTTTTTCCTTCTACTTATTTTTTAGCTGGTCTTTTTGTATTTTTTCGCGCTTTTGATTCTATCTACTCTTTTCTTTTCTTTTGTTTTTTTTTAATACTTTTACTTTCTCGGAACACCAGTAAAATCTGACTCGAACATGTGTTATGTGTCTTTGTTTCTTTTCCCCTAAATAAGAAGAGCACCCGCTGTCTATACTGTCAAAAGGAGCAAGTAGCCTCCATCGCGAACTGGAACTGAGGCTACCGTGTGGACACAAGGGGTCCGCCGCGTTATCCCGTCCTCGTATCTATCATTTCGAGGCCCCCTCCCCCTCGGATTCCCCCCCGTGTGCTGTCCCGCTGATCTGATCGCTCGATCTTCCTCGATCGGACGCGTACAAAGTCTCTCGAGCCCTCTCTCGCTCTCGCGCGGATAATCCCCCTTCTCGCCCCCTTCCACTTCCCAGCAACGATCCTCCGGGATCCTCCGCTCTTCCCCCCTTAGCGGCCGTCCTAACCGAGATGGCCCTCTCGGTAACGCGACACATAGGCTATCTCGACTATTAATATATAAAAGGGGGTTTTCGATCTCACTCTTTCTCTTTCTCTCTCTCTCTTTCTCTCTCTTTGTTTTTTCTCCCGGCACTCGTCATCCAGTATAACTCGCGCGGCCGGAGCACAACTTGGCGCTCTCTCGCCAATAGTTAGATTTCCACATCGGTCCGAGAACCCTTTATCGTCTTTTTCACACCGACCTCTTTTGCTCTACGGTCAGAGAGAGAGAGAGAGAGAGACTGTATCTATAGCAAGCTGTATCTTTTTGTCTAAAAACGGATATCACTCTTTTGATTGTTGATAAAAGAGAAAGAGAATTATATATTTATAATTTATTTATTTAATTACACATGACACAATTATTATATTTAATTGCGTAATAATATTATAAAAATATTTAAGAAACTTTTTGTCTTTTTCGTTACTTGTCCTTCTGTGAAAAGAAAATCCAAACACTCTTTTCACCAGTCTCGGAAGAACAAGCGTTTTTTTCCCCGAATATGTTTATATCGGAGATTAAAAGCGCTTTAAGAGCTCAAGGGTTTGCAACGCTCGTGGTGCGAACGGGGTCGGAAGGAACACCTAGTCGCTCCATTTGAATAAGAGCACTTGGTATCGGGGTAAGATAGTCGTCCAAGTATCACATCCGCGTGCTCAAATCAGGGCTATAGCGGATGCTATTGAGGCAGGTCCGCATAGCACAGGATATTATCACACTAAATCTCGCATTTGTGCGTTCAAGCACATCACCGAAGGCGCGGGAAAGAAAAAAACGAAGTAAAATCGCCGTTTGAATATACATCTTGTTAAATATACATCTGATATGACATTTTCGAATCTCGTTTATTTTTATTTGCGTGCTATTTCATGTATTACGTTTCATGGTGCACTGCAGAGCATTGCAGGATTTTTTCTCTTGATCCCTTCTTTTAAATAAAAATTGATCGGCAAATTTGAAAGATATTAATTGGAACGTTAACATACCCGACACTCCTTTCACAGTTAATTTTATAAAATTAATTATAATTAAATTAAAGTTTTCGCATTAAAAATTAGTTGTTACATCTGAAAAATGTGTCTTTGATGCGAGCGAACAAAACTTGTGGGAAGTGGGTTCGTAATGTTAGCACAGGGGGCAGCAGTTCAAAGGTACGGACTGGTTGTCAATGGCAACGGCAAAATGGCGGCGCCCGGTGCAATGCGCTACACACGCGTTTCGCATCTCTCAGCTGATTCTACATATATATAATTGAATTTATTTTCAATGTCGGACTCCGCCGGACCGAGTGCTCTCAGAGATGCGTCGTTCAATGACAAGCCGAACTGCGTAAGACGCTTGAATTTTGGGCAATCGATTCTCTATCTCGACACAGTCGAGCAATGTCACAATCGCGTTGTCGTGGTGGACGAAAGCGTGACTCGCATACCGTGCACCGTAAAAGAGGAATATGTGCGCAAATGGATCGAGACTCACGGGGCCGAGGACGACGCAATGCGGAACAGCGGAGGTCAGTTGTCTCCCGTTCTGGGAACGTCGGCGACTAGCGTCTCCGCGAAGTCACCGATACTCGGTAGCAGCAGTAAACGACGTAGAAGAAAGATCCGTATAAATAGACACGCCACAGTGGAGAAGACGGTCAATCGGGATTGTTGGGAGAATGGAGAGCATTTCGCAATGAATTGCGAGTCGGATTGCGAGAACAAGGATGAGAATAAAACTGGACAGAAAGAGATTCAACGTACACCATCTTGTGTGGAAAACGTGGCGACTGATGAACTGTCTCCTGTTCTTGGCACGCGTCAACATCGCAAGATGAAGCGGAGAAAATTGCAGTGTAATGATTTAAGCGAAGATCCACAAAGAGAAGCTAATAACAACTGTTGTATCATAAGAGATATATCTGCGATTGACAAGGTGAAAGGGAGTGAGAACGCTGGAGTTACAACAAATGGAGTAACAACAAGTTCGGTGATCTGTCAGAAATATCAAGGAACATTAGATTCTGCGGAAGAAAGATTGAACTTGCAGGACAGTTCGAGCAGTAGTAGTACCGACAGACACAATCCAAACATAGAAGTAAGCCCAAGTGAGAACAGCAGAGATGAAGAGTGCAATAAACTTTCAACTTCGAACACCAATAGCAACAATAGTCTCAGTAATTTCATAGAGGATGTTAAGACTCAAGAAACTACGCAAGTAATTCAACCCTCGCAACTGACTGCCAATGACCTCGACGAAACTTACTGTTCTAAAGCGGAGATGATGCTGGAAAATACACGTCTGTCCGCACAAATTTCTCAGGTGACGTCATTGAATAGAGCTACGCAGAAGACAGGCAGCAAGTTGACTCAAACTGATCACATCAGCAGCATAACAACTCCATCGAAGAAGTCACCGGACGAAAACATGTACGCGTGTCTTTTGGATTCTGGGAAAAAACGCCAAAAGCCTAAAAAGTAAATTATTCAGATAAAAGTTTTTTTTTATTTTAAAAAGAAAGAGAGAATAATATGTTGCATTTTTGTTTCAGAGGAAGCATGGTTTCAAGGTTGCAGTCTCTGGTCAATGCGCAAGTGTCGGACATTCGCATATGGCGTCATCAAATGTGTAAAAAACAGGACGCTGCTGTGCAATTTGTCAGCGTACTTGTACGTAGTTGCAGAAAACAGTTTGGCAACCAGTTCCTGGACGGTATTTTGCTCGAGGATCGCTTCAATCTTCTGCAAAGCAACGAGGAGATAGAAGAAACGAAATCGCACAAACAAACCCCGTACAAGAATATAACAATTATGCTAGTCTGTGATATAGTAGGTGCGTTGAAAATGATGTCGGAGGTTGTGATAAATCTTTATCCGCCCTGGACCATCTTGGATAGAAATGATCTTACTCTGGAAGTAACGTACATAAGCATAAGTGACGACAACAAAGTACCTGATGTTGCGAATAGAAGCAATTCGCACGAACGTCCGAAACAAATTGTCAAAGAATTCAACTGTCCTTGCATAGAAGAGGAAAGGGAATTGCCGTTTTGTTCGAGGAAGCCTAGTAACGATAAGCCCGACGTGATGGAGAAGATATTTGAGTTTTAGTGACATAGGTTTTGTATATTTGTAAAATAACATATATATATATATTTTGTTAGAAGTAAAATTTTGTATTTTCTATATTATGACTTATAAGACGTTTAATTACAGACGTTATTATATAATCGTGCTTTTATTTTAAAATTACTAAAAGTGTTTTGTTTTTAGTTTAACATGATTATGATGTAATTGCAGCGATATGCAATTTTTACACATATGTGATATTGATTTTTATAATATTTTATACGGTGTAAAATAATAGTACGATTCCGATCAAACGTTTATAATATATTTACAAATTAGATTTGTAATATATTTATTAGACTCTATAATTGTAAATAAAAACAGCGGTTTTATTCGTTGCAGAGAAAATATTTGTACATAAATGTCTAATGTTCAATGCATATAGACGTCACATGTCTATGTGTTTATGTCGATTACTGCAATACCTTGCGAAACACTTGTCATTGACATGTTGACATTGTTTCTCAGCAGATGGCTCTGAAGTTTGCATGATCTGTCAGTGGTTTCGATGTTTTTCTCCCAGTTTAATGTCAATTTTTCTCTGATCAGTCTCAATTTTGAAGTATTTAATTTGTTATTGTCTTTAACGTTTTAAGATACAGTTCGCGTCGCTAATTGGTATATTGCGAGTAAACAAACAAGTGAGTAAAAAGCTACGACGTTGCAATCACTTATCGTAGAAAAATGACAGCAAACTACTTGATATTGATCAAATGAGCTCGAATATCGAATTGTCGCGTGATTTAACAGAATTTTGGTCTATTTTAAAACATTGCTTTTTTCTTTTTGAAACAATTTGTACGATTTAAAAAACTTAGAGTATTTCGATGCGCATGGAAACATAACCTATACACAAAAACAATCATTCGCAATGTTTGTCAAATGATTTTTACAGATTTCGAGTCATGTCAATAGCTCAGGATCGTCCCGAATTGTACGAAGAAGTTAAGTTGTACAAGAATGCTCGGGAGAGAGAGAAGCATGACAATCAAGCGGACCTGTATGCTGTGGTAAATACTCTGCAACATTTGGAAAAGGCCTACATCAGAGACTGTGTTACGCCAAAGGAATATACAGCAGCGTGCAGCAAACTGTTGGTGCAATACAGGGCAGCGTTTAAACAGGTGAGAGTATTTCAAAGAAGTGAACATTTGTTTCTTGTTTGCAATATAACTGACATGAACAAGTTCTGGTGCCGAACACAGAGAACGGAGTAATAAAAATAATGTCTTTATCTTATTACAGGTGCAAAGTGATCAGTTTCCAACGATCGACTCCTTCACCAGAGCGTTTAGATTGGATTGTCCAGCTGCCCTTGAGAGAATCAAGGAAGACAGACCGATCACAATAAAAGACGACAAAGGCAACACTTCCAAGTGCATCGCCGACATTGTTTCGCTGTTCATCACGCTTATGGATAAATTGCGGCTGGAGATTAAAGCTATGGATCAACTACACCCGGATCTGCGAGATCTGATGGACACGATGAATCGTCTGAGTATATTACCCAGTGATTTCGACGGCAAAGTGAAAGTTGCGGAATGGCTGCAGACTCTGGACAACATGTCCGCTTCAGACGAATTGTCCGAGACTCAAGTCAGACAATTGATATTTGATTTAGAAACATCCTATAACGCTTTTAACAAGATACTTCATAATTCTTAAGTTTTGCAGTTTCTGGAGAATTGAGGTAATTTAATTATTATTTTGTTTATTAATGTTTATTAATTTGTTTCTTCTCGGTGAAAGCAATAAGAGCTCGCCATTTTATATTCACTTTGCAAGTTTTATCCTGTTTCTTGAACGAGGCTAGCAGTTTTTGAACTTCTGCACATACATTTTATCAATCGTAATATTTCAATATAACACGTTTATGTCAGTATTTATGTACATATATATGTACAAACACATGCCAGAATCAACTGCAGACTGTTTTATGTCACTTCTTTGCAAGCTAAATACATATTTTTTGATCTGTTGCGTCACGCACATTTTTTAATCTTTACATAAAGATAACTACGTAAAGATAAAAAAATGTTAATAAAAATTTATATTAACAAAAATATTATATCTTCATAGTTTTAACATTTGTATGTAACTGATAGAAAATTGATGGAGATGGTCCACAATTATAAGATCACAATCTCGCTATTCGACGAAGTTTTATTATTGCTCTCGAATCCTTCGTTTATTATTTCCTCTCGAATCCTTCTGTTTATGTCTCTCCTAAGTGACTCGCTTAAAGCTCTCAAGAGAGAGTACTCACCGACCGACAGAGAATCGCATTTTATCATCTCGTGTCAAGACGCGGTCTTTCTCTATAAGCCGAGAGTTGCGTTCCGGTGCGCAACAATGACGCCGCGCGCGTTCAAAGCCCGATATTTCGTCGGTTCTGTTTGCGGGCGGGATAGTAACGCGGGGGGATTAATTTTGTGCGCCGCGCGTCGCGGCGGCGGCAACGGCTGGTGGTAGTGGTAGTAGTGGCAGTGATCCTTCGGCTTTCGCTGCCACGTCGGAGTACAATAACGGCGCTGAACTATTGACTAAACTAAACTAAATTAAACTGAGCTAAACTAACAGGCCACGTTGTATCTGCAGTCATGCCAGTCCGCTGGCAATTCGTGTCCGTGTGCATTCCGCCCTCTCTTCCTCTTCGCGCGCGGAAAGAGAAATTTACATGCAATAGGAATCCCTTACAGAAATTTATTACTATACGACTAATTACTTGCTTATTTTGAGCAATAAAAACACTGTTCAACAGTAATTTTAACGTGCCTTTAAAAACTAAGCATTACTTCGGCCACATCGGTAATAAATTTCTTGTAAAGAATTAATCTTCCTTTGAAAGTTACTCGATGTTATAACGTGAATGCGAGTAGGTTTTAGACTCCGGTCCTGAATCGGCTCGAGCTTTGAGCTTCTCTCTTTCGGCGCGGATCAAGCTGCGTGTATCTGTGTGTAAACACGTCACTTCGAATCTACTCTAAATCCATTTTCGGTCCCCGGGTTTCGCAATTGCGTCTTGTCAGTGCCAACTCGCCGGGAAACTTCCTCGGGTCATCTTTCCGGCGCAATATCCAAAAGACGACGAGGATTTTTTTATCCGACTTCCGAATAGGATGATCCCAAGGCGATTTCGCAGAGCTATTCCGAGCGAGCTCGAACACAGCAGCGGGCCCGAGCCACTTTTTTCCTCCACGTGAGGATATATCTTTCGCGTACACATCCCTCGGTGATGAAACGCACACACATGCGCGCGCGTACACACACACACCCACGCGCGTCGGCTTATCCGTCAATCTGTTCGTTTACCTGACGGTGTTATTTCAATATAAATCACTCGGTCCCGCTGGAATATGCTTGCCTTTGACAGGGTGATTTTACCCTCTTTCACTTTTGCCTGCATATAAAAATTCAGATTTCGCGGGCCGATTCGGCAGCTGCGGAAAATCAAAGACTTTGATGTATGTTCCGGTCTCTCTCCCGGTGCAGCAGCGTCGTCCGTCCGTACGTATGTATGTAGTCGCGTATATATAGTCGCGAAAATGAATTTATCACCGTCGTCGTCCGTTATTGCCGTGCACCTGAAAAACCGTATGCAATTATCGCGAGTAGATGACGAAGCTGCCGCTCGGTATCGGCTGCCGCACCTGCAAGGCTTTCTCTCTCTCTCTCTTTTTCGGCAAAAAAATCGCAATCGTTTGCATACATATTAAAACCGTCGGTTTTTAAACGCTAACCGTTAACAGACACACACACACGCCGCCGGATTATTAACCGAGTGCGAAAAAACGCATTTGTTTGTTAAATCGCGAGCGATAATCTCGCACATCCTGTTGCGTCTTCGTTCGTGCAAATAAACGAGAGCTCGATTGTGTGAGGATG
>QVNV01004805.1:0-22911 GCA_014825455.1 Pseudomyrmex pallidus | reverse complement strand
CTTTGTTTTTTCAGTTCAGACCGCGTTCAAAGTTGCGTTCGAATCATCGTTGAATACTGAAAAATATTTTAGCTTTATTTCTTCTCAGATAAATGACAAAACAATCCGAGCAACGATTCTTGCACATTTTAACGAGCAATGTCTGCAACAGTTTTATAAATATTATCAGTAGGATTAGAGATAATACATTCTCGCGTACAATAAAAAGTGCCGAGACAAGAGCTATGTATGAGACAAGAAAACCGATTTAAAATCGGAAGTTCCAACTCAAAGTTATCGAAGCGTAACAGAATTATTAAAAGAAATTCACCTCTCCTTTCATGGTAAATCCTTTATTTTTTTTATTATACAGATAAACATTTTATAGATTCTCTCTCGCAATGCGCTTTTCTACATTAGTAAGTTTATATTTTTTTTATAACGCAAGAGGATTAAAATAAATAGATATGTGATTTAAAAAGAAGTCAACATGAGAGAGTGGGTACATATTACTTAGAGAATATACAAAACATAAAAAAAACACAGTTCTTTTGAAATAAAATTTAACACGGAATAACGAAAAAGAAAATGTCAGAATGTAAAATCAACGAGCAATCTTATCGCAATCTCATCGCGTTGCTGCAACTGAGTATATATTATTATTTTGTGAAAACTTAGCGAAGATTAATTAAGCGTCGGAGTGGCATTGGAACAAAAATTGCAGGCACCAAACCACCACGGTGCACAGGGCGCAGCAGACGAGCGGAAGCAGATTGTCGCGCGCGAGAATTGACGGTATTTCCGCCTCCGGAAGCGTCAGAATTTTTATCTCTTTTTCCTCGTCGTTCTCGGATCGCAATATCTCGAGCGCGTGTTTCTCCTGCGCGCGACACACCATCACTCGCATCAGCGATTTCGAACCGTCGAGAGATTCGTTCAGACTCGACCTCGCGTTTTCCTCATCTCGGTCGACGATTTGCTCGGCCACGTTGGCTCTCGAGTTTCGAATCACGGACACGAAGGTCTGTCCCGAGCTAGTGCTGCTCGAAGAACGCGTCGAGAGCTTGTCGAAATCGTCGTCGCTCGCGACGTGACGCTCCCCGTCGGAGTCTCCGATCTCCTCGATACTCGCGGAACTCGTGAAAGAAGCGTATCTCTCGAGACGATAATGATGATCCCGCGACGGTTCTTCGTCGTATCGAATTTCCTCGTTTCGCCCTTCACGCGACATCAGGTTCTCGTAATAAATAACGACGGCCTCGTGAAGATTACGCGCGCGTTCCGCCGCGAGCTCAAAGATCGTCCTCATAGTCTCGATCAGATCGTCCGATAGTACGTTCTCCGTTCCTTCGCGTTCGACTTCGTTCCGAATCTCGCTATTTGCCGCGTTCGAACTCTCGTAAGGTGAGTCGGGATCAACGATGGTAATGTCGTAAACGTTATCGGAATCGTAGATGTTTGTAACGTGAATCTCATTGTTCTCCGACGTCGATGCTTTCTCGATCGCGACGGGTGGTCTCACGTTTGAGGAACCTATCAAGTCGCAAGAAACTTCAGCGTCTTGACAAATGTACGACGTCGTGTTGCATCCGATCTCGGTTTTGTCGCACGGCGACGTCTGTGATGCGACAGTTCGAGTCTCTTTCGAAATTTGCTCGGACGAAAGGGAATTTGATTCGGTCTGCGTGCCGATCGACATGCAAGAGGATTGTTCGCGCGATCGAGTCTCCGCTTTGTTCGAGTCGCCGGTTGTCGCGAGATTGTCGATCGGCATTTCAGCGTCACGACTCGGTGGCGTTTCGCTGTCGTTTTTTCGGAAAACGTCAGTATCGGAAGCGACGTTCTCCCTCGCATCTTTGTCGTTTCTTCTGCTGTTGAGAATCTCCTCCGCCGTTCTTCTGCCATCCTTGACGGACTCGGAGAAGTTTTGTTCGTTGTCGTTCGAATCTTTCGGGGATCGCGGCGTGAACGATCGCCAATGCCATCTCGAAACGACCTCGTTATCCTTGCCCGAGTCGTTTGGGATTTTCCACGTCCATCGTTTCCGTTTTTGTACCCCTTTTTTTTGCTGGTCGTGTTGCTCCCTCGCTTCTCTTCCCGGATCTCGATTTTCTTTCAACACCTTGGACTGACTAGAGGACATCGATGCGCTTGTAGATCCGCTATCGAACGACCTGAAAATCGACCGTACGAATATTGAACGCGCGAAGCTAAATCACATTCAATCTCCGAATTTCTCAAAAACTCAAGTACATAAAAATTAATTAATTAACAAAAAGATTATTACTCGACTTGTTCCACGGACGAATGTCTGTCCTTCGTCGGAGCGACGGGCTTTTCCGTCAAACGAGACGACTTCTGCGACGCCAACTGCGTCGAAGACGCCGTGTTCTCCGCGTTCGAGTACTTGCCGATTCCGGCTGGTCGCCAAGCTCGCCGATTGCGACCAAAATTAAAATTCTTCTGACCGTCCTTTTTCCGCGCGAACTTCGCGTCGCTGTTCGCTCGCGTATCCTGCGAATTGTCGATCTGTTTTTTGCTCTTCGAGTTCGCCGAATTTTGCGAACCGGCGTTATCGGCGTTAAATTCGGTCTCCTCGTTCTTGGCTCTTCTCTTCTTCCAAATTCTTCGTGTGTACTTGCGATTTATCGCAGTTCGCTGACACACTTGAGACTCGATGTTGTTCTCGTTCGAGGATTCCGTTTCTCTGAGTCTTCTGTGTCTCGACCTTCGGTGAAGGACTTTGATCTCGTCGGTTTGCGACGTGCTCGACGACGCTTCTTCCGGTAGAGTCCGGGGCTCGTTGTCCTCGTGTTTAAACGCATCAATTTGTTTCGAAACATTCACATCGTCTCCAGGAGATCTCACGGATTCTTTTTCAATATTTTCCACGTCGGATCGAGATACGACCGTGGCGTCCTCGGAAGAGTCGCAGACACTCTTGGAATCCAGTTCTTCGCGAACGGACACGGACGAGAACGACAGCGAGCACGTCACGTCGAGCGAATCGTTCGAATCCTCGGCGCGCGCCTCAGACCGACCGACGATTTTCGACGCCAACTTGATCGGACTTCTCGCGCACTTTATGATACTCCAGGAAATATCCTTGATCAGATCGTCCTGAAGGGAAACGAGCAAATTATCGGTGTATCGTTTCGACTTTCGGGGCCGAGTCGTCAGCACGTCGCCCGACAGAGAACGACAGGTCGCGCGATGACGCTGGTCCAGGATCATCTTCAGCGCCAGCACGCTTCTGCTTCGCCGTCTGAGTTCGCTTCGTCTCTTGAAGATACCGCTGCGCGATTCCTTGTCCTTCACCGCGGACGACAGTTTCTTCCTCAGATTGATCGGCGTTCTCATCTTCATCAACGAAGACTGGGTGTGGCTGGCGAAGCGCGGCGGCGTGCGAACCCTCTTGCTATCCGTCGCGAAACCCACGGATCTCTGTTTTTCTACGACCTTCCTTGCCTTCTCGATCGCCGACATGATTTCCTATTGTTGCGTTCCAGGGACCATAGAGTTACCAGACGGGATTGACGCGGACAGTCCTGGATTTGACAGTCCGAGATTTTTAAATGATTGTAGAAGTTTAGTGGTTATAAAATTTAAAGAAGAAATTACTAATTTATAGAAGCAAAACAATGAATGTATAACTTGCGAGTCGTAGGTTTTCTCAATGTTGAGAGGAATTTTTTCACGAAGAGTGTCAGAGATCTTTTTTCTAAAATACGGTAACCCCATCCAATCCGACAACGATCAGCTGTCGCGAACCCTGAAGTTGTCCGGAAAGTGCGCGTGTCAAATCCGACGATTACAAGTTTAACATTGCATTTTCACAACATGTGTGTCTCGCGCGTTTGTTTATATTTTGATTCGGTACACACGTCTACCTTTGGCGAGACGAGACTCTTCGCACGGACGCTCCGAACGGGACATGATAACTTGTCGAAATTCGCGAAAATATACAACCAAACAAGGAGAAGTGGAATACAAACATTACCTCTTTGTTGTCGCGCTAACAGAAGGTTAAGAAGTCCGTCACCTCGACGAACGCGAGAACACACGGCGAAATACTCGCGCCGGTTATTCCTACCGGGGAGTAACAGCGAGAGAAAAAAACAAGTGCACAAAGTGAGAGAATGCGTACCTGCGTATGTTCACCAAAGTTGCACGAGTTCCGGTCCAGCGGCGAGAGAAGATTCGATTTGATTGTGCGAAAACATCGCGAGAGGGAAGATTCACCGGACTAGCTCTTGCAGCGTTTTGAAGTAACGGAAGTCGTGCGGGTTCCGCGTCGATCTTGCAATTTTTTTTCGGCGGACGGAAGTGTGATGGCGGGAAGATCGGGTGGTGAGCCAAGTTTGAACCGATCCTCGTTTGTTTTGTCACTTCGCGAATGACCGTTGCGAAAAAAAATTCCCCCCCGATCTCCCAACGAACGTCAACAAATATTTAAAGAAACGTATGAAACTTGTGCAACGTTTATTTGTTCTCTTTCCGGTTTGCAATGAGCAGCAGATTGAAAATGGTCCCTGAAGAGGTCAGTGTCAACGCGCGTACCAACCTCGCAAGTTGATTTTCTTTACGTCAGGATACATACTTGTTTTAAAACACACACACACACACATATCGATTTTACTATCTGAAGAGAAAAACAACAAAGATCGGGATCAATTCACAGATCTATTATAGGACAAGGACGAAGCAAAATGAGAACACTCGATTGGTGTTTTATTTTTAATTTTTTTTATTAAGTATGTTATGAATTTTTGCAGAATTTTCAGATTACTGTTGTGTGGGGGCTGACTGGCTAGAGGACTTGGAGTCCCTCATGGAGGCGCTGCGCCTACGTTTGATTTCCTCCTGTCGTCTATTCTTCGCCTCCTTTTGCCTCTGCGCCAACAATTTCGCGTACTCCGCGGCTTGCTCCTTGCGAGCCAAGCAACGCTTCTTCTTCAGCGCCAATCTATGACGTTTTCTCTGCACAGAAATACAAAATTTTCACATTACAAAGACAACAATAAGTTTGATCATTCTTTACTCAATTCGACAATTCGATCCAAGTTTTTGATGATTTCAATAAATCTTCAAATGTTCCCGTTGGTTTCTCTCTCGTTGAAGAAAAACTACGCACCTGAAGAACAATAGGCGTGATCAAGCGCTGAATCTTCGGTGCCTTTAGGCGCTCCTTCTTGCCCTCTTTCTGAACGGGACGTTTTACGACGAACTGTCGCACGTCGTCCTTCTTCGACAGATTGAAGAGCTTGCGAATCTTGCTGGCTCTCTTGGGTCCCAAACGACGCGGAACATTCATGTCAGTCAGACCCGGTATTTCCTGCAACAGTAAATCATTCTAGGCAATTGCTGATAAAAATAAGAAGAAATGTCTCGTTCGTACACTGAGAAATGGTTTTCGATAAACAGCCATTTCCCAAATAAAAAACGATCTTTATCTCCCATGCAAACGATAGTATTCCAAGACAAATTTAAACTCTTGAATACACCCTGAAGCATGGGTCTTGTAAACATTATTATCAAACTTCGTATATCGCAACCGTATCTATTACCTGTTGTCCCTTGCGTACTATAACGAGAGCGAGTACTGATAAATTAGAATCCACGATGCAACCGCGAACAGATTTCCTCTTCCTTTCGCCGTCGCGTCGTGGTCTATAGCAGGAATGGCCTTTTGATAGCAACAGACGTACACGACCTGCAAACAAATAATATACATTGAATTAGAGAGACAATTCATATTAATTAACTTGAAGATACAGAAAATTTCCTAGTAACTTTTATAATCCTGGAGTAGAAATGATACATTTTCTTTCCAAAAAAAAGTAACTGCTGTATTAGTTTGAAAAACAGAGCGTTACAGAAGCTCACCATTTGTAAGAACACCCTGTTTCATGGGAAATCCTTGTTTGTCATTGCCACCTGATATGCGAACCACATATCCCTTCCATTCGTCTCCTAATGCATCAGCCTCAATCTCAGCACCCATGCGCTTTTCATAAAAAATCCTTAGCTTGTGCTCGTCCGAGATCTCGAAGAGCTTTTGGCATCCCGTCGCGGGATAAGACACGTTGAGCTGCAACAGGGAAAAGAGGGCAAGGTTAGAGAGTTACGTACACCAATTTCTAACAAATTGGTAACATCTTAAAGCGAGACAAGGTTGTGAACTAAGAATCTGTCAAACAAACGAGAACAAAGCAGATCTCTTGGTGAGTTTTATTTCAACAAGTTTTGATTTGTTGTAAACGGAACGAGTCCGCGTGTTATCCAGGTGGGGAAATGAGGTTAAGTTAGGGTTAGAGTTTGGAGCTTCAAAGCGCACATGCAGTGTTTTAATAAAAACAATTACTTCTCAATGCAATTTTTCAAGTTACGAATTGCAACAATAAAAAAAAAACGGTGTAATCGCGATTTAACGCTAGAGAACGGAAAGAAAACAACCAATTCGTCTTGATTGACGCTATTTATCATTAGTGTGCGTGTGTAATCGCGGTCTTGACAAAAATACAAACAACACGGTCTCCGACGTGTCTCGTTGCGTAGCGAAAAATTTATATTTCGTGAAAAAAGCACGAGATTGCGGAAATATTAACAGATTCTCACCTTCATCGTGGAAACGTTCTATTGCCACGAGAACTCAACTAGAAAGGAACAAGATGATGCTCTCTGCTCTATCTCTCTCGGTTGGCAGTCCTGCTGCTGCGGCACTGCCGCCAACCCAACGCGGAGCAGCGTCAGTCTTTCCGGATATCCGTGACGATTCAAATCGAACGGACCAATTGTTTGCGAGAGATTCTTGAATGAAGTCGAATTTCTCAAAGGCGCGCGATACATCAAACTTTCAACTCGGTTGCACATCCATTGTTCAGTTCAGTCAATCGGTTTCGCAAATTCTTCGGGTTCTCGTAGCCTTTTTAATTTTCACAAGGAAGAGACGCTCTGTGCGAAAATTGTAAGATCATTCACAAGCATGGGGGGAATTGAAAAAATTATTAAAACTAATTAATTACTAATTTTTTATTGCATTTTTATTCTTCTCTAGAGAAAAAGAAAAGGGTGAATATGTATGTTTATTTATTTTACGAATTGTTTAAACAAGATAACGAGATCGGGATCGAATTAGCCGGTTTACGTCGCAAATTGGCTCGGTCGCAAATTTATCACCGGAGCGCGTGATGCAAGAAAAGATAATCGACGCCACCGTCGCGCGTGACAACTGTCACTATCGAGGAAGAAAGAAGGCGGAGAGAAAAAAGAGCAACAGCAACAGCAGTAGTTATCACATCACACTCCGTAGTACCCGAGATCGGTCGAGAGAGAAAGAGAAAAATCTCGTCGAAGGTGCCGACATCGCGTGGGACATTGACGCGCGTGTTGCGAGACTTGCGCATGTGTGTGCGTGATATAGTTCTCCGCGGAAGAACAGACGACAACGGAGAGGGATCCGCACCGGAGAGGATTTTCGTTATGTATCGATTTACCACGTAAATACTCTCCCTCTCGCGGAAACGACGAATGGAACGCGCGTAATGAGACTCTGCGACATCGGAGTAGAACAGGTAAAAAAAAAAAAAAAACACCGTAAAACGCGAGTTGCACAACATCGCAGCGGCGGTTGTCGTCCCGTTCCCTCGTTGCGTTTTTCCTTGCGCGTACGTACAGGTTAGGACGTCCGTGCGTGCGCGACAGAGAGAGCGAGGGCATCTCCCGTCGTCGTCTCCGTTGCCGGAACGCGCAACGACAACGGTAATTCGCGTAATTGACGAGAAATGATGTAACGCGAGAGGACACACGCGAGACCCTTGCATCCCCTCGCGATCGCGTGCTCTTTCGCGTCCGTTTTACGGTCAATTCCGTTTGCGACGAACGGAGTCCGCGACCACATGGTTGGATCCTGATTGAGGACAGAGGGAGAACAGTCTCGTCGGCGAGAACTGCGTCGTTCGTTTTTTCTTGTTCCGTCCTTTTGATTCCGCGATAGATTCGAGAACAACGACGACGTGGTTGCGCGCGTAGCGTTTTAGACGATCGCAAGCTGATTGCGGGTGAAAGACATTCGATGACGTTTTAAAAATTATGTTTCTGTTGACACGTAGCGGAACATGGTAGATCTATTGACATATGTATTGCTTAATAAGGAGACATGAATACCGAAGTGATAGAAGTACTGCGACGGGCTGTCAGTCAAGATCCCAATGTTCTCAAGTCTGCGGAACAGATACTGAAACAATGGGAGACCCAGCAAGGATTCTACATAGCCTTATATGTAAGTTTTCGCGTGAAAAACTCATCGTATGGGATTGATCATTGCTGTGCTGTTTGTAATTTAACGTAGCAAAAATCTTTACCCTCCATGCACGTATTTTGGATTCATAGAATGTCGCATGGATCGCTGTAAGGGTTCATTCACATGTCCAGTTGTTATCTTCAATGTTGTTTCTGTATATCGCGCGATATTAACGTGCGACCGCATAGCTGATCGTGATGAAAAAATTTTCAGGAAGTTCTCTCGAATCATTCCCTGGATGTCGAAGTTAGATGGATGGCTGTGGTGTATCTAAAGATTGGCGTTGAGAGATACTGGAGGAAGAATGCGCCAAAGTAAGAAGCTCTCGTTCAAATAAAGAAAATTATTTCGTTTCGCACAGTGTGGATATGTATTGTTGACATGTGTGTGATAACGCGAAATAAATTATTTCAGTGCGATTGAGGATAAGGAAAAGGATTTCCTGCGACAGCATTTGCTAAGAAATTTTGAAGAACCTGTAAATCCATTAGCTGTACAATTAGCAATCCTCATTTCTAGGATAGCGAGGTAAACAACGTTGTATGTGTGTGTGCGCAATGCATTTTTAGCAAGTTTGAGACGCTCTTTTTCTTGTGCACGTACAGGTACGACTGTCCCAGAGAATGGGTCGAGTTGGTACCTACTCTGCTAGAAGTCGTAAGAAGGGAGAATCCTCTGGCGCAGCGCCAGGCGCTGTTGACTCTACACCACGTGGTCAAGGTCTTGGCGTCCAGACGTTTGGTCGAGGGTCAGAGATATTTCCGGGAATTGACCGCGACCATTTTCAATTTCGTTTTAAATCTATGGAACACGTACACAGAATCCTTCCTGGTCATGGTGTCCAACGGGACCGACGCCAGTCATATACAGGAGTCTTTGGAGAAGGCGCTCTTGCTGCTGAGAATGCTCAGACAAATGATCGTGAACGGCTTCTCCAAACCGTCGGAATCCGAGGACGCTATGTTGTTCCTGAGAATCATCTTTGGACGCGCGAGAACCTGCCTCGAGTGCCGTTAGTATCTCTCTTTGTTTCATAGTTCTTTCATCTTGTTTGTGTTTCATTTTCTTCGGTATATCCCATTTCCATTGTTTTACAGGAAAAACGTTAGTCTCCAGAGGTGTGCAGATGGAAGTGTGCAACAAGTTTATAATACATTTGACCAAAGTTTTATTAGGAGCGTTAGAGAAGCATCCATTTTGCTACGTGGAGCTCATACCGGCTTCCTTGCAGTTCTCCGTTTTTTACTGTTTTACAGAGGCTGGCCAGGAATTGGCGTTTGAGAAATTTGTCATTCAATGTCTGAATTTAATAAAGAGCATTTTATTATCGACGCATTATAGACCAGCTAAAATTATCGAAGGTAACAAATTTTTCCACGACTAGTTTATACCGATCTCGTTTTGTGCCGATGCAATTCTCACTGTCGAAATTGATTCTTCATCTCAATAGAGACGAAAGATCCACTGGTATTGAGGGCGTGCCAATTGAGACAAGAATTTTTTACACCGGAGATTTTAACAGAAATTTGTACGAGGCTCGTCACGCATTACTTTCTCTTAACACCGGCGGATCTTGAATTGTGGGACACTCAACCCGAAAGTTTCGGTAAACTAGTATCTTCAACTTTTTTTGTTTTTGTTTTCTCTCAAGATTAATACGAAGCGATGTATTGTCTCATGATTAAATTAAATTAAATTTTTTTATAGACAGTATATTTATTTCAGCTGCTGATGATGGCGGAGAATCATGGAAATATAGTTTAAAGGTGAGCTCCTAATTGAAGATGTTGTGCAATAATCGATAGAACTATATTAAAAAAGATACAATAAATCACACGGGATGAATATTTACGTTGCAGCCTTGCACAGAATCTTTATTTTTGGCTATCTTCCATCACTTCAGAGACGTTCTCTCCTCAGTCCTGGTTGATCTGATGCGAGAGCATCATCAACCCGTCGATCCCGACAATTTGCGCGCAATTTTAGTAAAAGACGCGGTTTATCGCGCGGTTGGTCTGGCCGCGTTCGACCTGTACGACGAGGTAAGAATACAAACAACATTAATGAAAAGAATCTTGAAAACGTTCGATTAATTAACTAATTAATTCGGTCGTTCAACACCAGGTGAACTTTGATCAGTGGTTTTTAACGACCTTAAGAGAGGAATTGAAGGTTCGAAGTAACAATTACAGAATTATCAGAAGACGCGTGTGCTGGTTGATCGGCCAATGGACAAGTAAGTAGAAAATATTACGACGCGATTGCTCGTCGCGCGCTAGCCGAGCTTTTAATCATCGATTCTCTCTTCGCAGATATCAAATTGAGCCCGGAATTGAGACCGGAATTGTACAAGCTGATGATAGAGGCGTTGAGTCCCGAGGAAGATCTGGGCATTCGTTTGGCGGCGAGTCACGCTCTGAGACAGGCCGTCGATGATTTTCAATTCAATCCGGAGGAATTCGCTTACTTCCTAGAACCGATATTTTCGTTGCTGTTCGCGCTTCTGAAAGACGTCAACGAGTGCGACACAAAAGTACGCAGATTAGACAGTCGATATTTGTCTTCTCTGTATTATTGTCTAAATCTTTACAAGATTTTCGATTTCGTTAGATGCACGTGTTGCACGTACTGTCCTTTATCATCGAGCGCGTGGGCAGTGGCATCAAACCGCACATAGGCGCGCTCAGCTCGTACCTACCCGAACTCTGGCAGCAGTCCGAAATGCATCACCTGCTGAGATGCGCCATAGTATCGACTTTGATACATCTGGAGAAGGTAAATTATTTTATAACAAATATTGTCTGTTAAATATCCACGCGTGTCGATAATTTGTTTGTCTCAATGTTGTCGTTAACAGGCTTTGGGTTCCGAAAGCGTCGCTCTGGAACCGCTGGTGGTAGGTATCGTAGCTCTGAGTTGCGATCTGAACGAAGAGGGCCACGTTTATTTGTTAGAGGACGGTCTGGAGTTGTGGTTGGCTCTGTTGGAAAACGCGCCCGCTCCGACGCCCGCTATAATGGATCTCTTCCGAAACATGCCGGCATTATTAGGTTTGCAATAAATCTGATCATTGATGCGAATTGCTGACAGTACTCGATGACTCCGTATTTAACCGCACATTCTCTCTCGTCTTTCAGATCAATCCACGGAGAACCTGCGTACGTGTTTGTATATAATTCAAGCATACGTGTTGTTGAGCCCGCAGGATTTCTTCACTCAAAGAGGTTCAGTTGTGATAGAAACCCTACGAAGCCTTCTGTGTGATCTGCGGTCCGATGGCAGAGTAATGGCCCTGGGCCTCTTCGAAAGTTGTCTCAAAGTGTCACCGCAGCAGGGTGCGATGTTGATAAAACCTAGCTTGCTGAAGATATTTGAGTAAGTACGAACGGTTTGTGGAATTGTGTTTTTCGGCACTTGAGGTAACTGACACCGTGTCTGTTGACAGGAGCGTAAACAGTGACGAAGAGTCACTGATGGTCACGACTGTGAACCTTTCCATTGTCGCTAGAGTTTTACTGGGTTCTCGGGATATTTTTGTACAGGTATATAAAATAAAAAGAACCTCTTCCGTGGCAGGACCGTGTTCGAAATAGCTTAGGTAATAACAAGGAATCACCTTTCGCAGGTTATCGGCGATCTAGCTCAGATTATGGGAATCCAAACGAGGGAGGAGGTCGTGCTCGGAAGATTGATACACGGATGGGTCAGGAAAATGCCGAACGTGACGCAGATCGAACGGCGCAAATTGCTAGCTCTCGCACTCTGCTCTCTTCTCGGGGCCAATAGTCCGCCTACGGTTCTCGAGTACTTCCCGAAGATAATATCGAACATCGTTGAGACGCTCAACGACGTCATCGCGTATGACGACAAAGACTATCTTGTTGAGTAAGTTACGATCGTCGAGCGGAATTTTTTTTCTTCACGTCGACGATTAATGAAATTAACGAAAACGCGATTCTGATTGCCAGTTCCTTGATGATTACCGATCAACCGAGCCCGTCGCAGTACGAGGATGTAGATTACGAAACCGAACATGCTCAACGGCAAAAGAAGCTTATTTTCAGCGATCCCGTGCACAGTATATCCCTGAAAGATACGTTTCAAAATCAGGTGAGACTTGTTATCATCATTTTTCGTTATTTTTCTCATCGTTTTACTCATCAAAGACTCTTGTTTTTTTTTTCTTACTGAAATCCCGTTAGTTGATCACGTTCCGGAGCATAGTAGGGGACAATCAGTTCGATCAGCTGATGCTCACCCTTAGTCCCGAAATTGATGAGACACTCAAGGAGTACATATCGCTGTGAGGAAAAATGGGAGCGAGATCAAACTACAATACAAGGATTCCGGCGGAAAAACTACGTAACGCATAAGAAAGAAAATGCTTTACAGCGATTTATTGTAAAACGGCACTATTTTATTGTATTATAATACCATGTTTCACTGTATTAATAATGTTGATAATAAAAGATCCTACTCTTCTCTCTCTCTCTCCTCTCTCTTTCTCTCTCGCTCTCTTCCTATTATCTCTCTATGTTTCTGTCACGCGTCGAACAAGAAAATTGTTGTTTTGCTCTTTCCGATTTTATTTTTAAACATGACTCGAATAAATAATACGATTTGAATGTGAACACGGGAGAGAGAAAGATTGATCAACAAGTCGGGTATATGATTTAACTTTACTATATACATATATTATTACGATTATATAAAAATAGAGTTGCTGTGCTCTCACTGCTGTGAGAAACAAGATGTAAAGTTATTTGTGTGAAATGTATCTTCGATAGATTTCCCGGAGAAAGAGGAGAGACTTAACATTCATGTAATATCTATATCTTTTTATAATACATTATTGAAAAATAGTTTCCCCTTAGTTCTTTAGGTCTATATCTTGTTTGAGAGCCGCTTTATTTTGTTGAGGTTTAAACATTTGTACAAACTTTTATTACTCGATTGCGATTAATCGATTCGCTGCTTAGGATTCTTCCGTGTGCGCTCGGCCTGAAACAGTAAAGCGGACTGACCAATCACAGGCGAGTGTCGTAACCTAAAAATTGCGATTCGATTTCTCTTGATCGTCTCCGATTAAAATTGAAAATATTGATACACATTAATTCGATTCACGCGATAGAAATTTTTATTTACACGCACGATGCGACTTACGCAAGTCTTGTGCAAATATGTTCGTAACAAAAAAAAGATTCCATTTATGTACAGAGGGTGAGTACTCTTTTTTTATGTAATTTTATACAAAACATGACGTATATCTCTCATGTTGTTTCATTGTAAAATAGTTTTCTCCCATCAGCATTTACGTAATTTGTTCCACGCTCTTGTATGTTTCACAACAGAAAATATCGTATAGTTAAGGAACCGTCGATCAAGGACTTGCTTCAGATGAGGCAGGATTTCGAAAGAGAGGAGAGAAACATGCTGATACTGCGACATCCGTATCTCACGAAAGAACAAGAAAGAGGTCACATGTCCCATGTCAACAGATCAAACAATTTTCTATCGATGAAGTACAACGAAAGGATACAGAAGTTTGAGAAACAACATACCATTGCCGATCATCTATGTCACTTGAGAGTTACAGAAGGATGGGATTAAACATGGGTGTCCTAATACAATATAAAATACTAGTTAAATGTGAGAATATTATTTAATGTTTTATTTTCTATACAACATGTATGTCTTGTCGATCGGTACGTTACAGAATGTTTTGAGTATATTACAGAGTATTTCGAATATAGAAGAAACAACGCCTTATTTGAAACATTTTTTATATACACATAAATTTATTTACTAAGTTCTATCAAGAATTTACAGACGCGAAGCAAAAGCTTGAACAACGAAACGTGCATTGTTTCTCAATACCGAGTTGTCTTAATTGTTGTGACAGTTCAAGCCTGCACGTTCACCAGAGAACTCTCTTCAAATCGCTTTGACGCGTCCTTCGGTTTGCTTGTCATCCAACCGAATGGATCTTTGTTAATTTCTTCTTCCGTTAACGTCCTTCCCTCGTACAGCGTGTTCGCGAAATCCGCCGCTACGGGATCGGCGTTGACACTGCTCATTCCTATCACTTTGCCGTCTTTCAGATAATAAGCGAAGAATTCCAGTTTTTCCAGCGAGCCGTGGATCTTTATACTGGTGGGCTTTCCGTAGCCTGAAAAATCAAGCGAGAAACTCGATTGAACGACGCACGACAACTGTTTAATGTGTTTCGAAGTCGGTATTTCTCTAAGTTTACCCGCGTATCTGTAGTTTCTGCCAAACAAATTCGTCCAGAAGAACGGCACAGCCCTCAGTGGAGTCTCCTTGCCGCATATGTTCGAAGCCGCGACCTTACCGTGATAGTGAGCCAACGGATAATGACCTATTGCGGCTTGTATATCGTCAGATCCGTATATTGGCGCGTAGGCAATGTCACCTCCGGCGTACACATTGTTCACGTTCGTCTTCAAGTACTGTAACGTAACATAATTAAGATAATCCTTGATTGTCGAAAGAACACGTGCGTCTGAGATGCTTCATACCTTGTCCACTACTACAGTTCCGTCATCCCTCATTCCAACGGACGAGTCTTTCATCCAATCCGTGTAAAAAGTAGATCCTATTCCAACGATGGCTATATCCGCCGGCAAGATCTGACCGTCCGTAAGCTCGACCTTGGCTACGGCGGTTTCGCCTTCTCTCGAAATAAATTGCTTGATGTTATTCCGGAATATAAACTTCACGCCTGTGAGAAGAAACATATTTTGTGTTACTGTATGCAAAAAATTATATTGCCTGCTTGAACAATATGTGTCAAAAACACTTCGCACCCTTGGTCTCGTGCTCCTTTCTGATCCTGTCGCCGATGTCCGCGCCGAATATCGATCTGAGAGGCACGGTGTCCCGTCCTACCACTGTGACGGACGCGCATTTGTCGACACAATAGGCCGCCGCTTCCATTCCGATGAAGCTCAGTCCCAGCACGACCACGTGCTTCTCCGGAGACAGCAGCGAGTAAACTCCTCGCGAGTCGGTGTAATTCCGAAGCACGAAGATATTGGACAGATCGCTCCCGGGCATAGTCGGCATCCTCGGCTTGCTTCCCGTGCAGATGAACAAGTGGTCGTACTTCAAGTTCTCGTTGTTGCTCAGTTCGACGACATTTTGCGTCGTGTCCAGACCTGGAAAGTCAACATTGTGCGTGCAATTGGCATCGCTCGCAAACCACATCAACGTTTCTCGCACCTGTAGCTTCCACACCGAGCTTCGTCTCGATTCTGTGCTCGTTGTAAAACGTGGGCTGTCGCAAAGCCGCTTTGTGAACGTCGAAGTTGAGATCCTTGGACACTTTTATTCGATCGTACGGCACAACGTCTTCTCGGCACACCATAACGATGCGACCCGTGAAACCCTCCTGTCGCAGACTCTCCGCGCAGGTCGCGCCGGCCGGTCCTCCGCCGATTATCACAACCGTTTTCGCATTTTCGGAATTATACGGGGACATGTCCTTCAAGCGTCGGTTGGTCTTCAGATCCTTGCGTCTGGCCTTTACGTAAACAAGCCCGGCATCGTCCACAGACACCTGCATCAGAGTAGAAAAGCGTGTTCAGAAAAAAGAAAGTAACACAGAAACACAAATTTTCTGAGTTTGCAAGTCTCTCTCGAGCACCTTGTAACACGGCAAAGAATCTAAACCCGGATAGTCTTCAATATCTCCGGTTTTGATGTTGAAACACGCGCCGTGCCACGGACATCTGACTCGTCCTTCTCCCAGTGCGCCCGTATGCAGCAGGGCTCCGTAATGCGTGCACTTGGTGCCAATCGCGTGCAACTGTCCCTTCTGCTTCACCAGCAAGATCTTTCCCCCGTCATCGCCGAGAGGCAGCAGCTTCATTTCATTCTCGTTGATATCCTCCTGCTTGCACACCACACCTTCGACATAGTCCTGCTGGTCTGTTGAAAGACCTGGCGCGCGCAAGAGACAAGATCATTAGTTTCAAACGTTTAAGACATTGATCTATCGTAAATGAAGTTACTTCTTTACGCGTTTGTTTGTTCGTATTTCAAGAATATTGGCAGATTTGCGGGTCAGAAACACTACCTTTAAATAAACGATAATTCGATGTCAACAAGCGAGTTTTTCAATTTGTGACTTCGAATTAATTACGTAATAACGCGGCGCACAACAAGCGTTTCGAAGGCCGGTATTTCCCCGTTGTTGTCATTTCGCAGAAGGCGAGGATTAAAAGCTACTGTCCGATATAGGTTATCGGCGATATAACACGCAAACATTCCGTGGCTCGAATTATCGCGATTTCGTGCCTCCTGTCAGATTCCAAAGCGGGTCTCGCTCGCGGAAGACACTTTGTTGTACTTTGACGCAATGTGGTGCAAAGTGCAACGTTTGGTAACAAAAAAAAAACACACTCCTCTCCACCGCGCAATAATGTTTAGCTTTTGATTGCGAATAACACGCGAGACGCGATTGTTTCCTCGAACCCACTTGTCATTTTTATTGTCCTCCGAATCTCGTCGTCGTAGATTTTTGTGACATGTCGTCGAACACGTGTCACAAACGCGCACACGGTGCGTGTCTCGAATAAAACAAGTGAATAAATGAATGGAACACAATGAAATCGAATCGTAAGAGAGAGAGAGAGAGAGAGCAAGAAACAAAATACATTATCCTACCCATAAAACGACGCAAAATTGCATTCATCGAAACGGTCCACTTGCTATCGAGCGCGAGTGTCCTGACGCACTTCATCGATCCTCGCGCGACGCGATGACGTACTGCGATTTCGATCGCGCGTCCTCGTGCCACATTGCGAAGCGACATTTGTATAGTTGCAACTAACGCAGTTTCTTGTAAATTGTCCTGACCATAATGCACTGATGTGAGTCATATTGCGCTTACTCCACGTAATTTTCCATTGTTGATTGAAGCGCAATTAAACGGTAAAACACTCAGTGAAACGGGAAAAAAATGAAATTAAAATCCCAAGAGATCCAAAGAGATTAGAGAATTTGTCTCTTTCTTAAAATCTTTGAACAGTAAATTATGAAATTCCTTGGACACATTCCGTATCGCGTGTTATGTTCAAATTTTCGAATTTATTTAATTAGAAGGTCTGGAGGAAAAGTTTGTGTGTGTATGTATGTGGAAATTTAAAAGAAACTAGTAGAGTTGCGTTTTAGATTTTTTTCGAACAGTCTTCTTCATTCTTATCAGCGAATGTCAACGTTCTTCTCGCACGCGTCACGCACCTGTTGCAGATTCCTTCAAGCCGGCGAATCTTCGGAAGGCCTTGCAGTTGATGCCGCCCATGTTGTCGCGAACGAACAACCGTAGCAGCCGAGAGGAAAAAAAAACAGGAGAAAAACGCACGCGCGCGTGTACGTCTACGGACCGACTGCGATCATTCGTGCGAGTATCCTCTCGCGGATCTACACGCGAAGAAAGACACAAGTTGCATGAATCGGCGACCTTGAGATACTCCGTTCCGCACAGCGTCGTACCTGGACTTTCCGGCGACTGCTAACTTTCACGGCACGTTTACAATCGGTTTTTCGCTCTCGAGAGGATCGAACGCGCGTATTTGCGCACGATCCTTTCGTTCGGGTGAAATACGGCGCGAGTTATTGTGCGGAACGATCTTAAAATATCCGCGACCACCAATTCGTAAAAAAACCGCGATAAGACTTATATCGTGACTCACACAGTCGATTCTCTCTGTTGCAACACACGCACTCAGAAGAGAGAGAGAATGTCTTACGTGAGTGGGATTGTGCTTCAAGCATTACGTTTGAACGATCTCTCGACAGTAGCTCGTGATTAGATAGCGACTAATTGTCGGACTAATAAAAATGTACATGAGGCGTAATCGCTTGATACTATTCAATTACTTTCACCATTAAATTTTCGAACGCTGCGGACAAGTTTCGCACAATCGCGAGGGAAAAAGAGACAAAACTGAATTCGCGTGCGGCAAATTATTAGATATTACAAGATTTTTTTGTTTTTTATTAGTATTACAGCTAAAATGGACAAGATACAGACATCGTTCTGTTTCTGCAATAATCGTATAAGAATCACAACTTTGCTACAATATACAAAGTAGTATAATATTTCGAGAGAACACAGTCGATATACTTTTTTTTTTTTTTTGTTTTTTTTTGTGTTTTTTTGTTTTGTTTTTACAGCGGGAGTTTCTCGATTCCGCTTCTTCTCGCGCGCCGCGTGTGCATGCGCGAGAGACGGAATCTTTGATCCACGTTAGTTTCTTTTTTTTTTTTTCTTACGGAAAATCGCGCGGCAGACAAACTCAGCTATATCAACAGTATCTAAAACCTGCCGGATTAGTATGTAGCAACTCGTTAGATTCGCCAACATGTGTGCGACTCTGCTTTTCTCAGTTATTTAACAAGATACTTTCGCTAGGAGGAGAACGAGAGACTAGAGTTACGTTAAAGAAAGGAATTATGCTGAGTGTTGTCGTTTTGACTATTAATCGGCATGGAATTGTGACCTCTCTGGACCGGCGGTTGGTAGATCGGCTGGGCGCTTCGCTGCTGACCCCGTTTCTTGCTGTAACCCTTGTTCCCGCTTCCGCCCCGTCGAAACTCCATACCTCCTGCAATTGCTGAAATCAACGAAATCACACTGAACAACCGGAACGCGCGCTCGACGCGTACTTTGAAAGGAGATTCATCGCTGCACTCACCGTTTATGTGATTGTAACCTTGATCGTATCGAGGCGGCCGATTGTTGGAACGCTGATCGTGCCGTTTCGTTTCCGGGATGTGATCCTGAATCTGATACTGACATGAGATTGACAATTAAAAACAAAAAGAAATATAGCGTAGCACAATTTAAACTTGTTGTTTACATACGTCGTCCGTTATCGGTATACAATCAACTTGGAGCACTTCCTCGTAGTTCTCGAATCCCTTGAATTGAACCACGCAAGTCCTCTCGGAGACGCCGGTGACCTCGGCATTGTAATACTATAAATTTGGCGCAAGAGGAAATTGAGTGGGTGGCGTCGTGTGTAAAGTAACATGCAAATCGTGCAGTAATAAAGATGAGATAGGTACCCTGTTGTCTTCCCAATACTTAGCCATACATTTGTCACCTACTCGCCATACCCATGACGTGTTGCCGACAAGATTTGAGTTTTGATTGTAATTGTTCTCGTTTCTCTGCGTGTTGGAACTCGTTGCGAACATCCTGTTTCCGGCGCCGTTGCCGGGCATATGATAGGACTTAGATTGATTCTTGAAACCCTGCTCATTTGCATTAGACGAGTATACTTTAGCGGCCCCGTTTAGTTGCGATCGATTATTCCTACCATAAGAAGCGTCATAAGAATGCCTATTTCTCGGCTCGGGCTCGATGTGATTGTAATTTCTGTTACCGAGATTCTTCCCCTGTATCATATCGGTCTGACTTTTGTTATAGCTCTCGTTAACATTGTCATGGGCATTCATGATGCTCGCGCGCGGCTGAGCAAAGACGTTTCTGTACTCGTTCGATTTCTGATGAGTTTCTCTGTCACCGTCGTGCTGATACTGATGCTGCAATTCCTGATTGCGTTGGAATCTCGGCGGTTTGTTCTGCTGCACGTGACTCGCCCCGTTGTAATGGGAATACACGGGATTTCCTCTCTTGTTCTTGTGCTCATCCGAATGCCTCGGGGGAACATTGTATCCGCGACCTCCTCTTTGATTCCCGCTGAACCCACAATCGATATCAGAAAAATTGCCAATATGTAACTCGCGTGCCTCAACAATTTAAATTTGTTATTTTATATAAAATATCAATAAATGTTAGAATATTCTATCGAATACACACCGTGCGCCTCTCCCACTTGGGCCATCGATGCCCCTCGATTCGAGACGATCCTGACCGTTCTCGTAATTCTGTGCGTAATTATTTTGCGAAGCGACAGTTTCGTTATTTTCGGGTTGCACCGGCAGCTTATCCTCGAGAAAATCGAAGAGAGATATCTTTCCACTGCTAGGCTTACTTTCTTCGGTTTTCTTCTCGAATCGTTTGCCGCGCGGTTCTCGAGGTTCTCGAGATTCCTTTGAGCTGTCACGAAAATAAACTTGTTCATCTCGACGTTAAAGGAGGAAAAACAAAAGAAAAGTTCAGATGTTACTCACTTATGTTTGTTATCATTTCTCTGCAGATTTTTCAAAGCTTTCTCTACGTTATTTCTATTAAGTCTCAAGGCGTATTCAGCTTGTTCTATGGTGAATCCACGATCTACGATCTTCTGCACGCTATGATCTAACAGCTACAGAAAAAAAAGACATTCGTAAAAGCCCGTCTCCTTTGAACGTGTTTTTTTTTCCAATTTACAGAAGTGAATCTCGCAAAATCAAACCTGCTTATTTCCGCCGCCAAATACTTTTCTGCTGCCCTGTCTGGCGGCCTCTGCTATTGCGTCCTTACGCTGCGCCTCGAACTCGGTATTTTCCTTGCCACTCTTTTCCTTCTCTGCTAGAGCTTTGAAGTTTTTATCTTGCTCAGAAACCTTTATGATCTTTTTACCAAACGGTATCCACGGTGGTGGCCCACCTTCTTCAGCGGACCTTACACGACTGTGAGAGGCTAATTTCTGTATAATAAAAGTTTTGCATTAAAAATGTTATCGCACACAGAACAGTCTTGTGTCAAACATCGCTCACCTTGTTTAATTCCCATTTTTCTACAAGAGCAGCGACTTTTCCGCCAAGTACTTGAACCATGTATGATGGCGTTAACAACAGAAGTCCATGTGATGTGACCAAAGTCCCAGACTTTATTAATATCTTTGTACCAGGTGGTGTATTTAAACTACAGTAGCATAAAATATTGATGTGACAAAAATATAAATAGAAATTATCTCACAAACTGCGCTTTCCACGTGCTTACCTTAAACCTGATATATGTTCTAATTCTAAGGCTTGAAAATTATTTTTCCCATCGGTAAGCGACAGTTTTAACATCCGTGGAGCTGCTTTAGATTCCTCATTTCCCTTGGGTGCAGAGACATTGCGTATTTTTTGTATTTGCAATACAATATTGCCCTGATTGATGTCTCCATTCCCACTACCAATTTCTCTCAAATCAAGCTGCAAGTAATTTTCAATTTTTGTTCTTAAATGCATCTGTGTTTCATAATTTCTATCACTGTACAATATAGACTTTAAGCTTATCTGCATACAGAATTTATTGGCATGATATACATACATCTAGCAATCGCTTTATTATCCTCTGTGTGTCTACTATATTTCCAGAATCGGTTGCTATGTTATAACCGTGTTCAGACAGGTACCTAATAAACAAAATTAAATGATTACACATCATCAGAAATATTATATCACAGTCATGAATTATATTCAATCTCTAGCAAAAAAACTAAAAGAAAGCAGTTGTATTGTCAAACAGTTACAGCAGGTAAGACAATAAGTAAGTACATTCCACTCACCAACCCAACGCTTCCAAACTCTCCATGTCTATGCCAAACTCTCTCTTTATTAAGAATAAAAATGTGCTACATTTCACTGGAGCAAAGCGATTTTCGTGAAGCTTTCGCTATTACGTGTTGTTGGTGATTTTGCAACACGTCGCGCACATACAAATATTTGGCAGTTGGATGTATCAGACTGCCAAGTATCGCGAGATACGTTGAATGCACGATTCGGTCGATTGTTTTTGCTTTCTTGTTCACGGATGAGGTATTATCGCGCAAGAGCACCAAACAATGCGTCGTATTTGATTGTCTTACTCGCGCGAACGCGAAAACCGCACCTTAATGCTTTCCAAAATCTGAAAACACACTCGTCGCCATTTTCCACGTTTCGAACATACAATATACGCTACTTTAAATCCAGTTTGGCGAACTTTGTTCTGATTGGTCACGTTCTCAATCTAATTCCATTTCTAATTCACGATCTGATACAAGCTTAACACTAGACAACCAGAACTGAATGTGCATACCTAATTAGACCACATCCGTCAAATTGACGGACTTGATTGTCCAGTGTTAAACATGTGAGAATGTGTGCTATATTTTTTAACCACACCAAATGCAGTATTACACTGTATCTGACAGTCCGCAGTCTGTACAAAGTGGGACGGGAAAATATGCACACTATCTACTTAATTTTACAAATGTAATGTATTCTTTGGCGAATAAAGATAGAATTTAGAAAACACTTATAGTTGTCTTATTTTTATTCTTCTAAAAATTTCTGCAACTTCCTAAAAGCGCTACGAACATAACTAGCAAAGAAGTGGCACAAGTTCCAAGTAGGCGGAGCAATGGGCGGGGTTTTCTTGGAATCGATTATCAATTCTTGGAATTGCCCCGCCCACTCGAAACTTGTGCCACCTCTTTGCTAGTTATGTTCTCCTGATACAATTTTTCAAAAATTTCCGAGAAATCCCGACAAATACCAGGAAAAAGTATCAGGAGCACGAAATCTTTGTGCCACCTCTTCGCTAGTTATGTTCTCCTAATACAATTTTTCAAAAGTCCGAAAAATCTTGACAAATTTTAGAAAAAAGTATCAGGAGAACATAACTAGCAAAGAAGTGGCACAAGTTCCAAGTGGGCGGGGCAATAGGCGGGGTTTTCTTG
>QVNV01004804.1:0-16744 GCA_014825455.1 Pseudomyrmex pallidus | reverse complement strand
CGCCTCTTTCTTTTTTTTTTTTTTTCTCCCCGAATCCCGTGCCAAATAGCCGCTGTTTGCTCGCGCTGTTTCTCGTCTCGCTATAAGAGCACTTCTCGGCTCTTTCGCCATTTTTGCAACAACAAACAGTTATCGCGAGAGATATCGCGGGGATGAGATAACGTAATTATTGCCGATGTTTCGAGATTATCCTCTTTTCCGGAAGAAAAGTACCGGAAAGTTAGAAGAAGTTGGCGAAACGATGATCGAACAAAAACGTACTTATATATTTATATATACGATCGCCATTATAGGATCGCCATTATATACTTTTTTTTATAGACTATATAAGAATATAACCAATTTGATGCTAAGAAAAAAAAACGACAGTACGTTGCGATGAAGCCGACAGCCTATTGACTCTCGATTTTGCACCCCCGATTTTCATAGATACACGTTTGCGCACGGCATTTATAGCGATATTCCTGCACGCAGAACAGCTTCTAATACACGTACATATATTTTAGATTGTAGTATTAAAGAAATCGGAGGTAGTGAGTCGAAAAAAACGATAATATGTGCGAATTCAAGTTTGTCCGCGATTCGATTGCAAAAATTTGCAATCGCGCGAACAAGCGAGAACAAAAAAAAAAAATAAAAGCGGAGACGATGGGAATCTGTAGAGCGAGATTCTTACCTCTGTGGATTAAACTTGTGACACTAATGGGTGCGGCAGGACAATTCACCCCAATTAATCCCGTCGTGTCTCGCGCGAAGGGAGAAAGCGGGATCTTGTGCGGGATCAAGCTTAATACCGGCGGCATCCTAATCTGCATCGGCAGATTGCTCTGAGAATTGACACCGCGAGAGTTTTGCCGCCGCCCCTCGTCGAAGTGGCGGCGAACATTTGACGTTCTCATCTCTTGAATCAAACCCTCGGCCATCCTCCTTTCTCAGTTTCCGCCTTTTGCGACAAGACGGCAAACTCGATGCATACATTAATTCGTTTCGCTTTAATTGGAAAGCGTTTCTCGAGCGCAACTTGCGAAATTGCGCGTGCGAGACGAGAAACTGCGTGTTATATGTCTTGCGCAACATTTGCTGGTGATATGTGTATTTCATTGAAAGTACATTCGCGCGCGCGCAAAAAAAAAAATACGTATAATTGTATCTTTCTCTTGACAATGAAACAACCGAACAAAAAAACTTTAATTATAGTCGGAGCGCTAACGACGAGTCATAGTGTATAAAAATACACTATAGAGTTGTAAATATATGGAAATGCTTTCTCTCGAGCGTTTGAATGGTCTCCAAACAAGAGAACTTTAAATTACGTATTTAAAACACGGGAAAGAATAACCGTCGTTCAGACAGAAGCAGCGACGGAGAGAGAGAGAGAGAGAGAGAGAGAGAGAGAGAGAGAGAGAGAGAGAGAGAGAGAGAGAGAGAGAGAGAGGCTGCATTTTTGCTCTGCATTTACCGTGGTCAAAAGACCTCACGGATGACATTTTGTTATCCATCGCGCGTTGTTTTTCAATACGCCTTTTCGAGATAAAAGAATGCGATTTCGATAAATGAATAGAGAAAGAGATGCTCTCTCGGACGGAAACATCCCCTTTTCCTCCGATCCAGTGCGCCCAGGCATTCCAAACGTTTCTCGTTTAATTAGCACCCTGCGTTTTCTCGCAGCTCGTAAAGGGAAGCAACCGGCCGCCGGAGATGCACGTGGGAGTAGTCTTGTAAAGGGAGGTAAAAAAAATTTCCGGCCGTTTCACAGTAATTAAAAATGTTGCAATAAAGAGAAGACCGCCGCCGCTCCTCATCAGATCGTCGTAACACGCTTGCGCGTGTACGTTATTCGTGTCTCTCTCTCTCTTCTGGATTGGATACGACAATTGATATAATGTTTACTACGCATCGTCGAGTTTATGCAGTCGTTTGAATCTTCAATTTTAATCAATTAAATGAAAAACATTTATTAGCAATTTAAATAACATTTATTCTCATAATTTTTGTTTTAACACATCGGAACTTTGATCGATAAAACGCGCGAGTAAATTAACTTTAGCTATAGACGTATCTCGCGAAATATAAGAACTGAAACGAAATCAGAGTTATAGCGTTTGCAAAGTTATCGCTTTTCGTTTCTTTCTCGCGAGAAAGAAGACAGGTATAGCGCGCGAGCGACAGTGATATAAATCTTACTTAGAGGGTCGGAATACATATGCGCTACGGAAAAGGAACGGGAAGGTTATTCATAAGCAATGGACCATAAATTACACAATACAGTGTTATGTCACTGAATTATTGAAAATATCAGTAAATATCGTATCGAGAGCTTAAGCGCGAATTCGCGCCACCACCGCCGTAATGCATTGTGACGCGCGCGCATGCTTATTTTTAACCGATTTATGTTCGAGAAAAAATATTTTTATATTCAAGTCTCACGTGACGATTGAAGATATATATCCGACGTCGAAGATGTTGACGCACCGATTCGCGTCAACGTTAAATGACGCGATGTCGAGTCGATTTTTGTTATTAATCAGACGGGAGAGATGTCATTTGTGAGAAGCGTTGTTCGCAGGGCAATCTTGTAAAACATTATTCCAACTAAACTGTCATAAACGGGAGGAAATGAAAAGAGCTGCTTAATAGCTTATATATGCAAATTCCGCGCGGCAGATTGCGCCGAGTGCTCTCGAGTGAGAGAAATGGCGGTAGTTGAGGAGACAAGTCGAAAGGGTGACTCTCTTCCAAGACAAGAGTTCTTCGCGATTTTAACGGAGTTTCCACACACACACACACACACAAGAAACATAAACAATTGCTGGCGAATCTCCGCGTTTCGATCAGCCGTCGATATGTTTTTGCGAACATCAACATCCGTAAAACAAGATTTTGAAACAAGATTTATCCGATACGTTTTAATTGCAAGAAGTGAAACTCGAACGCTCTGCTTATAATAAGCGCAGCACATTAAATAATGTTTAAATAGTATGTTGCTCGTTCGCATCATTATCGGGAACACTCGATCTAAATTCGGGAGGAGCATAATTAAAGCGGAGTCGGTGTCTCCCCCGCGGAATACCGAAGAAGGAAGAGACCGCTCTCCTCGATCCGACTTCTTGATCCAATTATCGCGTCCGAATTATCCGACCTTCCTTTCCTGCCAGGTCTCTCTCTCTCCCCGATCCCACCGCATCGGTTTAAGTCAGTTTCATCTTAAACAATCTCATTTGCATAGCAAATAATCAAACAATTTTCTTTGACATTTAAATTAGGATAAGAATGACAGGTCGCCGAATTTCGCGGCGGCGGCGGCGGCGCCGTCTTATAATTTCCGAGTGACGTTCCAACTAACCGGATGTAATTCGTCATTTCCATTTCGACGACAAAACGCAACATTCTATTTTTTTTTTTTTTTTTTGCTCCGTTTTCATATTTTTATACGGCGGTCTATACTTCCGCGCGGTAAAGCCTTGAGTTGTTAGTCCCGCGCGCATCGAATTCAAGTCTGGATTTTTTTTAGCGCGACGCTATATAACGCGAATATAAGTCCGGGCGCTCCGGTAATTTCGATACAATTGAATGTTTTGAGCCGGACGGCAGTTTGAGGCGCGGCGGACATTCTTATATGTATGAAATTCACGTGCAGAACCCGGACGGAAAAAAATATCGGCCGCCGGCTCGGCTATCATATATAGATATTATTGTTATTGCACTTCTTGAAATGTCAGTGGTTGGGAAAGGGTGGTGGCGTGTGCGTGTGAGCGCGTTTCTTTCTCTGGGGTGAGGGGTGAGCGAAACGAGATACGTTTAAGGACCGTGGGGGAAAGGGTCGGGAGGCGTCATTATGCAAAGTAGATGGTCAGTTCGGTAATCCCGGGATCCCGATGGCCAGAGGTTGTCGCGTTCCGGAACATCTTTGCGGAATTGTTTCTGCAAGATTGTCCGCGAGCAATGGACGATGGCCGGAGCCAGTCGCGCATCAAAGTCTGATGGATGTTCGGCTTTATTGAAAGGAATATTACTCGTACATCAAGGCGAAACCGCCGTCTGGACCATTCCGAGAGGATCGTCCTGCGCGATGTGTAATTCGACGTGGTGCGCGTTCGACTCAAAAAATAAAAAAATGAAAAAAAAAAAAATTAATGTCTTTAATATTCTTTGTGTTACGTAAATCTTTTAAAGGTCTCCTCTGTAGCCACAAAAATTTCTTATTCAATCTACTGAACTTCTTTTCAAAGTATCTATGGAACGACACCGATTGTGTCGAGAAAAACCGATTATAAATGGTAAAAATGTTACCTACAGGCCAACAACATGATCTCTACCCGCGACATTTGAAATGAAATGGAAAGAATTTGAAATGGAAAGAATAGATTTTTCAGTGATAAGACGAGACACATCTATGTACGGCATGCGACGTTGTTTGCAAAGAGGCGTTTAAGATTGGAAATCGATGACTTGTACAGATTACGTAAACATTTACATAACAGATGTTTGTATCAGGTTGCTCTTTAAACCCTGATGAAGTGAGCTGAAATGTTCACGAAACATTTTTGCATGTTAATACAATACATCGCGAAAGCATCAAATACCAGATCTAAATAACAGTTTTCTGTGTATATATAAGAACATATGTAAGTTAATACCTGTATACATTTATAATCGGTTTTTCTCGACACACAATCGGTGTCGTTCCATAGATACTTTGAAAAAGAATTCAGTAGATTGAATAAGAAATTTTTGTGGCTACAGAGGAGACCTTTAAAAGATTTACGTGACATAAAGGATATTAAAAAAAAAAAAAAAACAATTTCAATAAAAGAAAGTAGGCCAATAATATTTGAGGTAAAATCCACTGTATGCACGCGCAAAGACACGCGTTGAAGCATCATGCCCGAGCATTATCGCATTAAGGAACACTCGAGTATTATCTTCGGTCGCGGAGCTTTCTGACTCTAAGACGTATATACGGTCGTAAAAGAGCCGCCACGATGTCACTTACGAGGGTCACTTTCCTCCTCTCGCTTTCTCCCTCGCTCTCTTTCCCCTTCTCTATTTCTCTCGCGCCTCTCTCGCTAGTGCATTATTCGGTGCATTCGTGTGCGAGTATATCGCGAGTATCGTATCCCTAGGACGCAGATGAATCATTTATCGAGTCCATAACCCGACTGGCCGGCCGGTCAGTTTTATGCCGGCGCAGTAGAATTTGATCAAACTTCGTTTTGCGGCCACTCGGGGAGCAATAAGCGAACCGGGGCTCGCCCCTAAAACTACGGCCCCGAAGGTCTCGTACGCCGAGCGCATCGGGGGTACGCCAGGAGGACCCTTCCCATCTCTTCAGATCTCATCTTGGGACTTAAATAATCTTCGCCGCGGAGTCGTAATTAAAGTGCAAACACAGCGTGACACGTTTACGCGTGTCGATCAGTTTATCACCGAATCACTTTAACTGATTTGTTTTACAGAGAGAAAAAATATATATGTGTTACTTAAAGAGATTCATGATTTATGCGTTACACACAGTCAGGAAACAACGTGAGGCGGTGCGCGACGCCTTAATTTGTTTATAAGTTACGGAGAGATGTTGCGCGTCCCTTTTATGCGGATCTAGATGTGTCCCGAGACCCTGCATATACGCGACATAAAAACACTATAAAAAAAACTTCCTTCCTCATAATTCGAGCCTTCGCTCCTGCGCTTTCGCCTCCTCGGATCTTAGCGCGCGGGTAATATATCCGGGGGTTGATAACTTATGCATTTTGACAGCTCGACTCCAACTTGTTGTTATTATTTGTAGTCCAGTTCCGACATATTTTTTATTATTTAGCGGCCAAATATATTGTTTTGTATTTTAGCAGAAAAATTAAATTAAATTTTTCTCGACTTGAAGAAAAAAAAACTGCAACAGAAATTAAAAAAAATTTATGAAAAATATTCTCGTACTTTTGAGCCGAAGAATATATGAAACCTGAGCACGTACGTGTTTCTATTTACGCTGTAAATATTCTCTTTTCTCGATCTGACGCGCCGAGTCCGAGCAGGGAACTGCGTTATGAATCAAGTCGATCCTTCCACGTGCGCGACCGCGCGCAGGCGAAAAGGTCAGGAGGGTAACGCGGCTGACACTCGGAATAGGTAATTATGTACGTGAGTTATTGAGAAATTGTCCGGAAACCTGCGATTAATAAACGCGAAAAGTGATTCTTGGACGCGCGTTTATAGCCGCGTTTTCAGAGATAAATGAACTCGACGCAGACGCGCGCGGCCGAGAAACGAAGGGAAGAAAAGAGTTCAGGTTGATCCTGCAGAGCCCGTACGAAGAAGCCCGCGCTGTCGGCTTCGCGCAAACTCATAAATCTCGGAGCAAATAATTGACCGGCTACGGCTCGGCCGAGTCAGATCGGCCGGTGTTGATTTAGCGGCGTTCGTCAGTCGAGGAAGTTTAAACGCATCGATGATCTTCAATCAATCGATCGATCGATCGGTAAACTTTCGACCTCTCGCTCTCGATTTGCATTTTCTCGCGAAAATGAAAATTTGATGAGCGCGAGAAATGTTGAACGCGCGTTCGAGGAAAAATATCGCGCGTTCGAGACGACGACGCGCGCGAGTCGACCGAAACGGGCGGCAGTTGACGCGCGAGACGCGCAAGCAGAACTAAAAGTAACTGAAAGCGTTCTCGGAAAACGGTAGCCACAAAGACAACGGGTTTCGCCGTCCATTGCCGTCCTCGCGTGGATTTTTCAAGGTAGAAACAGACACTTCTCCCGCGTTCCGAGAAACGATGACAGACAGCTCCGAGTGAGCTCCGGAGTGCAGACCGCACCGGTCGAGTCTCTCTCGCGGTCTTCGCGCCTCTCGCCACTCTCGGAACCCAAACGCAAACGGGACAAGAGATGCTCAACCACGACCCGAGAGCACACCCGGTTTTTTTTTCCAAAATTCAAGTCAGTCCGAGAGAGTACCTCAGTACCGTCGTATTGAGTACACGAGTATCTGTACCGGCGCGCAGTACGCGACGCGCTGGTAGATTCGCCTTTTTATCGTTTCTTTCTTCGTTCCTTTGTCACACTCGTATCTTTCGCGTTTTATTTCTCCCGAAGGAAACCCTTCGCGCGACACACACGAGCTACATTCTTGCATCGTCGAGTCGTGCTCGTCATAAGATAACGCATTTCTTTCTCTCTGTTGAATGTAATTAAACCTTTCTTTTGTTCCACGCGCATCACTTCTACATATATTCCATCGCAATTACTTAAATAATAAATAATATAAATTAACGGCTCGAGATAAAATATCCAATAGAAAAATCAAACCAAAAGAGCCAAAAGTCCCAGATGAAGGTAGACGTTGAACTATTATATATTTCAATTTATAATTTTACTATTTTATTTTGTTATTATTTTTATATAGTGCTGAAGATGATCAACAATAAATGATCGAAACGTCCGGAATATACTTCTGGTGTATAATAATTTTCAACGTCTACCTTCATCTGGGACTTTTGGCTCTTTTGGTTTGATTTTTCTATTAAATAATAAAATTGCTAAATTTACCAACAAACAAGATGAACGGAACTGCTCGTTTCGTTCAATTTTCAGAGAGAATTAAACCTGTCGAATATACATTTTAACACTGATGTGTTCTCCATCTTACGTCACGGAAATGACGAATTCCCGTAATGGACCTCGGACTTTAAAAAAAAAAAAAAAAAAGAGAAACGATATTGCGTATTTACCAGGTTCAGGAGGGGTGAGAAGCCGCGCGCGTTACAAACTCGCGCGCATAAGCCAGCCGCAGCTTTACGATCCTATATACCAACGAGTTTATTCTTTTATTACGCATAACGTGCACCGAGTTCTCCCCACATCTCCGCGCGTCATATTACTTTAGTATGTCTTCTTTAGATTCGCGTCTTGTACCGAAAAATTTCAATATTTCCGTCACTCTCTCGCGCGCGCGCGCGAATAAATATCAATTCTCCGAGAGGATAGTTTTTTTTTTGCGAACTTGGAAACTGTCAAATCGCGAAACCGAAAATCACAGTCAAATGTCTCGTCGCGAGATCTCTCAAACGTAACTCGCAAATGTTTTTGAACATCGAATTAGCAGTCGCAATAATCACGACGATATTCCGCGTGTAACGCGCGATCTTATTCCGTCACCCGGTACACTCGCGGACGGAGTTCGCTGTTGTTCTTGGCTCGCTGACATAGATGTCAGAGACGATATCATCGTTGGCCGTCCGTCGTCGTCTCGGGTTACCTCCGTGTGTTACCGGGTCGTTAGCGCTATGTTTCATCACAAACAAACCGGATCTCCCCCGTTTCTTATCCGCGTCCTATCTGCCGAATTTTCTTCTCTTGTCTAGGAAGAGGATTAATATCACCCGAACTTGCAACGGGACTCGCCAACCCACCTTGCCGACTTGCCGCGACTGAATAAAGTATAGTCATAGTCTTTTTTTTTCGGCATTATCATTAATTTAAATTCTAGAATATATTTCATTTAGATATTTTGTTTTTCAGGCAAGGGTCTCTTCCGAGTATAATTTTTGCATGGTTAAACTAAGAAAACAAGAGTAAAATGTGATCGTAAAATTAAATTTTTTTGATAAGTTGCAAAAAAAATTTAATAAGAAAACTTGTTCAAAATGAAGTGTGTTTGAAATTTATCGAACTTTTCAAACTCAAAATCGAAAACGCTCGTTCTGTGAATAACAATAAACGAGTAAGAGAAGGTCGAAGTCGAAACAAGATATTGAAAACAATTTTTTATACTTTACATTTATAAGATGCGAAAGAAGTCTTCGGAGTGCGCTTCGTAAAGAGAATTTTCTGTAATATTTCACCGGTTTTCTTATTCGTGTAATTTATTAATTTTTGTATTTTGTATACTTTATTTGCGACTGAGGAAGGCTCGTTTAAGAGCTCGAAACGTTTCGCACCTCATGTTATAAGTGTAAAATATAGAAAATTATTTTCAACGTCTTGTGTTTGCTCGACTTCGACCTCTTCTCTTACTGTTTTTTCAAACTCATGTTCGCGTTCTTGGTGCTAACGCATATATAATTCTTAGCAGAAATTGCTTAATACAGATACGCGCCTCAAAATGATTCGCAAAGAAGTATCTATACCTCACAAGCGTACCGGATTCGCGCAAGAAAGCGCTCAAAAGTGTCGGCCGCGATATGCACGTGCATGCAGGCACATCGCGCGTTATTATCAAGATTATCGAGCTAATGATCGGGGCCGGTCATCCCACTTGTTTATGATCGCGTTTTGCTCGCGATCTTGCCCCTGTAATTAATTTAACCCGCGCCGTTTCTGTACGTTTCCTTTCACTCGGTCGAGTCGCGGCCGCGGCAAAAATACGAGCGAAATACAAACCGCTGATCAACTCCTCTTGACATTTTAACGATATATTGAATCGCTTTTAGCTTTTCGACCTCAGTCTCGCGTTTAAATAGGCAGCGTTTTTATTTTTCGAGAAATTGTCGTGCGTGTCTATTCCATTGCCGGCGTTTTTCCGCCGAATAAACTGTGAAATAGCTTGTAAAAATGTGTGATTCGCCGACAACGTTTAAACGTGAGTTTTCGGAGACATTTTTACGCGACGAAGTTGCCCGGCTTACGAAAGTCCTCGCGCAAATCCGAGCGTTAACTCTTGAGTCTCTCTCTCTCTCGCGCGCGGCTTAAACAGCACATTACGTTCGCGAGAACAAGGAACATTAGAGAAAACTTAATTCCGCGCGAAACTTACCTACAATTTCGCGTAAAGCGCGTCTTACAATTTCCCCATTACATGTAACTCTATATTACGTGTATTATACGACGCACGATTATAAGATACGTACATTGCGCAAGTCGATCATCGATTTTAGTTATTAGAAATAAACAAAGAAATACTTGAATATCGCAGAAATACGCGATAATAAAAGAACACCCATAGTGTTTGCACTTTCGGTAAATTCTCTTAAATTTTTTAAATTCCCTCTAATATCGTTCTCCGGTCTGCGGGTTTTGCGGCTTGTATAGAGCGAATCGGCGGCTTTGTTTATTACATAAGACGCACTTTAGAAAGTATCGCTGGGCTTGAGGGAATAGTGCACTTACTAAGGGACTCCGCGCGTCTAATCTAGTAATGCGGTACGTCTAGGGACGAAGGGAAACGGCGGCGGGTCCAGGCATGATGCCGCGGAAGGAGCTTCATTACGGTATCACTCCGATGGGAGTCATTGTGTCACATCTTCCTCGCCTTCTTGCTTAGTCATACTTGTAACTTTCTCTCGCCGTATTATTCCGCACCTTCCCACAGGACTTTCCTCTTCGCTATAGTCTTTTGCGATTTCCGAGAAAACGCAATGTCGCTCTCCCTTTGATATGCAAAATTTCGCGCGCGCGAAAAACTCGCAGACTACATATATATATATTTTTTTTTAGTTTTGCCTCGGTAGAAGAGCGAATATCTCAGCTCTCTCTCTCTCTCTCTCTTTCTCGACGAAGTTTCACGAGAGAGGAAACGTCAGCGGCAGGCGGCATCAAGCCGTATTACTTAAATCACGGCATCTTCCCACACGTGGATGCGTGCAACGTAACTGCAAAGGTACGAACGAACGAAAGAACGGACGCGCGGACGGACGGATGGACGCGCGGACCGACCGACGGACAGATTCAGTCAGTGAGCGAAGAGCCAAGGCGAACCCAAGCCGCCCCTGTAATCACAATTGAAGGCTATTTTCTCACCGCTCTGATGATGCGCTCTGATGATGCCTACCTCGCATATAACCTCATAGGATCATCTCCATGGTGAACATAGAGCCGAGTTTAGTCTTTGCCGCGGTCGTAGTGGTCGTGAGCAGAAAATAAGTATAGAAGATGATGGACGCTCGTAGTAATTCCCTCTAATAATTGAAATGTACCCGCCGGACCGCTTGGCCGGGCCAGTTTGCGGTGCATGCGTATATGCCGTACGGGTTTGATGCATAATTGCGCATCGCCATCAAGTCGAAAACTAATTTCGATTTCGTCCGAGCGCGCGCGCGGGGCAAAACGACGCGCTTTCCACGAGATCTCGGTGACGATCATTATCGAAAGAAAGCGGCGCTTCGCCGGATAACTCGTTTGTGTTTCGCAACGGTTATAAAATCGACTCGTTAAATTATATATATACATATGTATATATGTATATATGTAACATAGCGAACGAGATTTCAACGAGAGAGATTTGACCGAGAAACAGAAGCACCGTGAAACGAGGTAAACATATAGGACAACGACGATAGGCGGAACGATAGCTTAAGAGTCCGAGAGCCGATAGGGGTGACGTGTAGCGGGTGGGTGGCCCCGCCAATATGCCGTCGTCCATACATCACGTCGGGAGCGACCCGACAAACTGGGGAAACCTGACCAGAAATATGATGTCATTTATATGGTAATACATCGGAATCCCGTCATTTAGATACTTCGATGATTAATGCCTCCGACAAGACAGAGCCAGCTGGTTTCCTCCACCTTCTCCCTATACATATCGCGCGCGCGCGCCCACGCTATTTCCTCGACTTCTGTTTTCGCTCAAATTCGGACACCGCCCGCCAAAGTCACCGGCGCGCTGCGGGATTTATGTCGACTCCGTCTCGGCGTCGTCGTCGTTACAATATATGTAACACACACCGGATGCGAACGCACCAGTTTGCGAGAAATGTGTGTCGGTCGACCACTGCATCAGTGAGAGAGAATCTTTCAGGCAACGTCAATGAGAATCGCGTCAAACTTTATCGCTCGTCAATGTCGTTCATGAAATTCGATGAGATCCGAAATATCGCGGATTCTTCATCGGCTAAATATGACGAACTCGACAAAAGTGACGATAGACTCGGTGATCAATCACGCAGCAGGAACTCGCGCGGCGGATGTTACATCCCCCGCCCGCTTGTACCGTTCAAAGGCGCACGAGTCGACTCTTAAGCTCCGACAACACCCTCCTCACCAGGATCGACCTCGACCGTGCTCTACCCCTCCCTCCCTCTCGTTTGTGATCCCGTGGACTGACATCTCGGATACCTCGGTAACTCATTGGTATTCCCGCGAGGTGTTCGCTCTCCCTTGCGAAACCTTAGGAAAAGTGTGAACTTAATAAGGAAAGCCTCCGAGAATCGGACGGTTTCCGTTGCGTCATTTTTCTAACAAATGAGAGTCTTACGCAGAGCGATTTTCGTCCGATATTAACGGCGAAATACTTGTATCTCGGTTGTTTCGTTGCAACATATATAGGAGACGTCCGCAGAATATTCCGGCATGTTTTTAACAAAAGTCGCGAATTTTCTTGACAAACTTGTGATTAATCGAAAAGTCTCTCTTTGGTTTCCAACAAGAAGCTCAGATCGTTCCGATATCTTCTTGCGTGAAAAATACATCGAGGGGCGGCAAATTTCCACGATTTCTCCCCCCGTCTCTCTATTGACACTCGAGACTTATCGCAAATATCGGAAACGTGGCCGCGTCACTCCGCGTCGCAACGCGCCGCGGCACAGAAAGATGACAGCGCTGAACTTAGTGGGTAATTGTGCGGTTAGGACCCTTCTTGCGGTGTAATGAAGGAGTCGTCAACGAGGCCTATCTACACTCAATTAGCGTGATTACACGTTCCCTCCTTTCATCGTCCGGAATACCCCGCTGCGACGGGGGGGGGGGGAGGGGATGTAATTGCGTGACACGCAGTACTAAAAGCACGAACCGTTTCCGAGATTGAGTTTTATAAAGCGCCTGTAAAAGCGTCTCTATTAACGAACGATTATTCGACGCATTCTTCGGAGAATGCGCCTTTGATCAATTTAATCATCAAGAACCTTTGGATTTTTTCCAGAGAATTGTGTGTGATGAGAGGATGCGTTTCAAATGAACTGTACAACATGGGAAATACATGTGTGTATTTTGAAATTCGCGCAAACTTCAATTCTTTTTTTTTTTTTTTCATTATAAAGGAAACATACTTTCTACAAGGAAGCACAATTTCTTATGCAATAAAAAAAAATTTGTTTGCTCGGACAAAATTAGATTTGCGAGTGATTAAAATTCATCAAATTTAAATGCAAAGCGCGTAATGTCGAAATTTATGATTGCGATATCTTTCAGCTCTCTCGTTTCTCTTATTTGAAACGGAGAAGCGCACTTCCTCCAGTCTTGACTGCCACCGTACGGCTTCAAGTTGTACCGATAAACCTGCTCGTTCTTCTGTTCGTCGGTACAGCAGGTCTCATCCCTTCATGAAAGAACGGACGGATGGAGAGTATAAGAGGGAGATCACGCGTGAAGCTTGAATAAGTGACAAGCTCTATTTATATGGGGTAGCTTCTTTCTAACCACAAGTCAAAATTAATTCAATCGTTGATTAACCGGTTAAACGTTGCTAACGAGATTTTTAAAATTTTATGTAATTCATAGTAAATTTAAGTTTCGATTTAAATTTAATTTTGTAACTTAGTTGTAGAGATACAAGCGAGACTGAACAATACAAGAGAATGTTGAATGAACAATTTTATATATTTTACAAGAAATTTTTTATCGTAGAACAGCATTGTTAAATTTCTCATTTTCGTCAACGTTTATATAGCATTGGACAGGAAGGAAGGGCGGAAGATATCATCATAGTCCCTTATATTTTTCGCGTGTCTCTGATTAAGACTCGCATAAATCCCATTAGGGTCTAATACCTAACACGTAATATGTGCTATATTTATTTAGCGCCCTCGGTATATACAAGCGCCATTCTTAATGATATAGCGGACACATGGTAGATAATTTGTGATATATCCTATAATGTGTGTACATACAATATGTTGTATACAATACGCGAGATAATCATTTTTATTACACACGCGAAAGTTGACGCGTTTCTTGGGAATGAAATGAGATTATGAGAATCGCGCGCGCCTACATATAGATAGATTTACTCACAGACTGGTCTGCTAGCTGGTTGGACACACACACACACACACACACACACACACACACACACACACACACACACACACACACACACACACACACACACAATATCACCATACGTTTCCGATACGTTTTATCTGACAAAGATTTTAAAAAACGTTATATCTAATATAACATATTAATATCTAATATATTAACATCTAATATATTATCTAATATATTAACATTACTATATCGATATATCACGATACGTTTTTTATCCGACAAAGATAAACATTATATAATATATAATAAATATATTAAAATTAAATATGATTATTATAACAATAATTTGCAATATTTTTCGAGCAAATATAGTAACTTCTAATAACATATAATGCTGAGAGAGAGAGAGAGAGAGAAAAGTATATTATACCATTTTACAATACATAAAAGGTTTTAGAGCAAGTCAAATCGATATACGTCATTTGTCGAAGCTTCTCATAAATATTCGCTACTTTACAGCAAAGAGATCGTGAAAGAGAGAAGCACCCGCGTAAGGATATAGCTCGGAAAATATGAAATGGCTCTTTAAGATTGTTACTGCCAGGATCAGAACATTTTCAGGAGCAGATGGGGAGTCGCTCGCTCGCCTCTCACAACCGCGGTAACATCGGTCGAGGAGTTTAAAAAGCTATTTCACGGCGGCAGGGTGCATCTGTTTTGAAAATCTCGCGATTTTAAGAGACACTCGGGGAGAGAGAGAGAAGACTACCGGGAACCAGACCTCGACTTGTCATACGCTTTAAGAGTTTGCGCGTCCTCCGAACCCCCGCGGTATCGCACCCTAAAAATCATTGGATATGCCGAGAGTTCTCTTGTTACCGCGTGTACTTTGTGGAATCGACTGTCAACGCCAACTGCCTTGTAAAGATTGGCCACAATTTGCCATTTCGCAGTCATGCATATGTAATCACACACATAACCACGTACATTTTATATATATACAAGTACATCCTATCAATAGACAAACTTTAAATATTTACTTCACGAAAAAAAATTTTTGCACGTCTGCAGTTGTTTAAAAAAAAACACTTTTCTTTCTTTACGATGTAATCAACAAAAGATATCTGGTTTAAATATAATAGTCCGGTGTGTGTGAGAGAAACAAGAATATATTAAATTAAATATATAAAGGTCGAGAGACGCGCGCGCTTATGAAACCCATAAGGGAGGACCTAATGCTTATACGCGGATTCAGATTAGGTTGAAGAATTATGAAGCGGGTTAAATCAGCCGCAGAGATTAGATCGGTAGGCACTGTTATCTACCTCGTTCTCCGTCGCTCCCTCCCCGGTTATTTGCTACATTAAGATAAGAATTCTCTGGCTAGCATCGAATTTGCGCTGACTTACAAGCGCAATCGTAGGACACGAAGTGTACGGGCGCGGGTTTTGCAATATTATTGTGAACACAATTACCGTAAACAAAAATATACTTCATTGCCGCTACGCTGATTTTTTTTTTATTATTTCACGTAACGCACAAGCGAATTGTTTCTTAATATTCGCGCTTGTTGAACGTACGGGAAAAGTAAATTTGGAAAAATACGCACGTTCATTGATCGACAAAAGTGGACGGCGTTACGATGCATTTTATCGAGGAAAGGGTCAGCTGACCGTCCGAGCGTAAAGGTATTCGAGGCTCAACAGCCAGCTATGAGAGAGCGGGAGAAAATTCTCCAAGGGGTGCTACGGTGCGACACAGGGCGCGGAAGAAAAGACCCTTCCGGCCTTTCCGAGAGATCGTCGCAGGGTGCGACACCTCATTTCCTTATCTTTAACAGGCCGTTACTTTTCTGTGCTTCTCGTTTCTTGACGCTCTCTTTTATCTGTATACCCGCGGGAGAGAGACCGTTCCTCTTCCCTCACGCACAATTGACATGTACATCGTGAGAAGGAAGAGAAACTAATTAGCGGAGTAGTTTTCAAACGTGCGAACACGCATTTGTTACAAATCTTTCCTGGAAAGTAATTAAAAAAAAAAAAAAACAATTTGTTGTACAAAACCGCGCGTGTTTAATCTCTACATCTCGAGCGTTTTCTAAAAATTGTAAATAAAAAATGGCGGTGCGATCACACAGAAGGAAAGGATAATCGAATGGGAGGATTGCGAGTTGCGATTCGACGCGCTACTCCGTAAGATACGATACGGGGAAGCAAAAATCATCAGTCAGGCTGAAGATCTTCGGAGGGTGAATGTCCGTCTGGTGTGTTAGCCCGCCGGCCAATAACACCCCATTCACCCTCACCGAGTCACACACACCCCCGGAATCCAAAGTCGTCGCAGCCCGTGAAAAATGATCTTCCTCAAATTGCTCGCTTACATGATAAATATACTACTTTCGGCATACATATTGCCTCGTATACGTTAGAAACGCATCACGTCGGTGTGTTGTTGCATTTAAAAAACAAAAAAGTGTCGCGCGCATTAATTTTGCGATTACTTTCGCGCTGTTGACCGCACAAAAATATCGCGCATATAAACAACATATACATGATAAATAATAATAAATAAAATAACAAATATATTTATTTATTTAATTAATTATTGTCCCTGATTCAGAAATCACCGATGCGGAGATGACTGGCATAATGGTCTATCTGCGTTCATCTTTGTTTTGACTCTTCTGTGCCGTAGCATTTGTCTGCGTGTTTTCGACCGTCGCAGAGTTTGTTGAACTTTATTGTAACTCTCTTTGTTGTTCTCAACTGAAAAATTGACTTTGACTCTTGTAACTAATTTCTGTTATTGCAGTTTGGCTGAAG
>QVNV01004792.1:0-10724 GCA_014825455.1 Pseudomyrmex pallidus | reverse complement strand
ACTATGCTAGACGCTCATTGGTCCATATAGTCCTATGCTATGCATATGCATTCTATGTCATTTTGTGTATTATAGGCCTTACAGCCCTAAGTTAGAGTTAAGGTTAGGTAAGTGAAAGCGCGATGTGCTGCTCGTAAGTATGTGAGGGTATTCTTGGACATTTACACATTTATCTTTATATTTGCAAAAGCAATCATGGAAGACATAGTGGATAAAGTATCCTGGGAAGACCTGGTAAGTGTCTACGCAAGATATGTGATGAACGGTATACTTATTTGATTGACATATTCACTTTTATAATCTCACCATGCGCGCTCACATTGCGAATACAACTCGCACGTGCTCGAAAAATCAAATCACGCAAATTAAAGTTGAATAATATCTATGTGACTTCATGAGATACGTGTAAATAATTTCTTAAGATACTGGGTCACATGAAAAACATACTTGTCTTTCTTGCACATGAATTTTGAAATTATATTACATTTTTTATATGTGATAAGTAATTATTTGTAACAAATAATGTTATTCAGGGATTGAATCAAACATTGTGCAGAGTATGTGTTAATTTAAAATGGAGCAATCCAACAAAAATTCAGAAAGAAGCAATTCCCTTAACTTTGCAAGGTGAGGTTTTTAATTTCTGATTAAAATTTCTGGAAAACAATATTTAATATCTACTTTTAATCAACAGGGAAAGATGTGATAGGATTGGCGGAAACGGGGTCAGGCAAAACAGCAGCATTTGCGTTGCCTATAATACAAGCCTTGTTGCAAAATCCACAAAGATATTTTGCACTTGTATTGACACCTACAAGAGAGTTAGCATTTCAAATTTCAGAACAATTTGAGGCTCTAGGTAAGAATATAAGAGGCACGGACTATAAGAACGTCTTATAGTCTGTTAAAATTGCTTAGATACATATCACAAAGTTTATTTTAGGTTCTGATATGGGAGTGAAATGCGTAGTCTTGGTTGGTGGAATGGACATGCACTCACAGGCATTGATGCTAGAGAAGAAGCCTCATATCATCATTGCTACACCTGGCAGATTAGTTGATCACTTGGAGAATACCAAAGGCTTCAATTTGCGACAGTTAAAATTTCTGGTGACGATATGTGATGTGCAAGTTTAACAATTGTTTGTAATTCTCTCGATTCTAATTCTCTTCTGTGTTCTTTTATTTTTCACCAGGTCATGGACGAAGCGGATCGCATTTTGAACATGGATTTTGAGGTTGAGGTTGATAAAGTTCTCAGAGTGATACCACGCGAGAGAAGAACGTTGCTGTTTTCCGCTACCATGACCAAGAAGGTGCAAAAGTTGCAACGCGCGTGCTTGAAAAATCCTGTGCGCGTTGAGGTTTCCACCAAGTATCAAACTGTAGAAAAATTGCAGCAATATTACATATTTATTCCAGTGAAATTCAAGGTACAATTTTACACTATCGTGTTTGTTGCAATACATGTCAACAGAAACTAATTGTGTATACACACATATAATAACTCTGGCAGGACGTGTACCTGGTGCACATCTTAAACGAACTGGCCGGCAACAGCTTCATGATATTCTGCGGGACCTGCAATAACACTTTGAGAACCGCTCTCCTATTGCGAAATCTGGGATTCACGGCGGTCCCGTTGCACGGACAGATGTCGCAGAACAAGAGAATCGCCTCGCTCACGAAATTCAAGGCTAAAAACAGATCCATTTTGATCTCGACAGACGTGGCTAGCAGGTCGGTCTTGCGTATCATGCGAAACACATCACAGATATGCAGATGTGTTTTGTATAATATACGCAAATGTGTGCAAAACGTTGAATTATATTTTTGTATGTTTCGTTTTGCAGAGGTCTTGATATTCCACACGTAGATATTGTCATCAATTTCGACATTCCCACACACAGCAAGGATTACATACACAGAGTAGGTCGAACTGCGCGTGCAGGTCGATCGGGTCGTTCCATCACCTTTGTCACGCAATACGACGTGGAGCTTTATCAACGCATAGAACAGTTGATATCCAAACAATTGCCGTTATATCCCACGGAAGAGGAGGAGGTGATGTTACTGCAGGAGAGAGTGAGTGAGGCACAGCGAATTGTTAAAATGGTAAGAAACGAGTGTTTGAAACATGTGGCAATTGGCACACGTATATGTAACGTACGTGAACAATTTATCTTTTTTAGGAGATGAAAACCATCGAGGAGAACAAAAAGTCGGGTAAGCGAAAACGCGGCGGAGGTGGCGGCGGCGACATCGACGACGACGACACAGAACAGTCTCTTGGTGTAAGAAAACGAATAAAAGGAAAAACCAAGAGAAAGTGACGTTAGACAATGAGGTATGTCGCTGATATTAATTGTAACTGATTTTTATAATTTATTGCAATAAAGTTCATCTCTTGCTGTTCGTGAAACTTGAAACAATTCGGAAACTTTTCGTACGAGGGTGTGTCTTCCTGTAAAGATATTGAAAAATAATTAAGGCTCAGCAATAAGGCAAACGTTGTACTGAAGAAATTAGTACTGTATTTTTAACAGACTCATAGTCTTTGCACAGAGCAGTATTGGTATTTAAATATCACTCAAATAATCACAATAAAATATATTATTAAGAGTAAAATCACAATTTTCCTTTATCAGTGTGTGTGTGATGGACGCCTTTGGGGGAGGAAAAATTAACGAAGCATCGAAGACAAAAACTTGTTATTATATCAAACAGAGGTCTTCTCTTTCCATATTTTTTTTTCTTCCACGCTTTCTACTTCGAGTGTTATCACAAAAAAGCAGAATTGTTCTTGCTCATTGAGAGAAATGCAACAAAGGAAAGCACGTTTTGCTGCTACAGCAGAAGAATGTTATATAACATGAGTTATAAAGATCGTTATGTATGTACAGCTTTTATACGCTACTGTAAAATCGATAATTGATTCATTTGTCTTCATCACAAAACTCTCTTTCTCTCTCTCTCTCTCTTTCTATAGAAAATCAGCAACCGGCGTTGTACAAGTCTTTGTAGTACAAAATACGATACAAGGAAACGCACGCGGAAACGTGAATTTCTCTCAAATTTACAAACTACGATGCATCGTCTAATCGCTAAGAGATTATTTAATCGTATAAAGTGGCAACAGATCCTTATTTCGTGGTTAATGCTTAGCGGCGTATAATAGAGTCGCGTATCACAAAACTTAATTAGATATAAACGTGCATTGGAGAATTCATATATATATTTTTTTTGTTTTTTTGCTTTTTTTTCGGTGCCTTGTCGCTATTGTCGTTGCGAGAAACGCTAATTAAAATGCTTGCAAAACTGTTTAGTTATTAATGTAATCATCCATCACGCATTTAACTCGATTATCAATGCAAGCTTGTTAAGGAACACAAGGTGAGAAAGCATTAATCGGTGAGATTGCGGTCGGAATTGAATTTTTCTCTTTCGCAACATGCCGAGATACTGAGAAGTTCTCATCATAACGCTGTACACACCTCGTAAATATTCGTCACGATATATCTTATACATCGTGTGTGTTGTTCTGTTTTATATACGTATAACTCTTCTAAAAAAAAAAAACCCCCCAAAAAAATAAAAATTAACTAAAGTAAAACGTGAAAAATGCATGTGTCTCATGCAAATAATATCGATCTCCGCAACATCTCTGCAACAAGAGTATCTGCTTAGAATACATGGTGTACACGCTACGCTTTTATCGATAATTAAATTTTCTTCCTCTCTAAAATCCCGCGCTAAACAATTGTGTATGAGAATCTCAAACTTAGTTAATTAATATTACTAGGGAGGGATATCATACATATCTAATCTCGTTGTCGAAGGTTCTTTTTACGATAGCGCGTCCAGTTTAGAGTCCCTTCGAATTGCGATGTGTGTGTGTATGTGTGACGATCTTGTGTGCGAAATTATTTATTCTCATATCGAGAGAAAGATATTACTTTCGCGGCAAATAATCTCAAATAAAAAAATAAAAAAAACAAGTGTCATTGCAAAATTCGATTGAAGTTAGACAGAAGAATGTTGTAAAATTTTGCTTACAAAAAAACAACTGATAAAAAATAAGACAATAACATGTAGTTTTTTTTATTGTGGCTGTAATAAATATATAATATCTTCTCTCCGTTTTTCTCTCAACATTACTACAAACAAATGACTTTCGTATATCTTATTAAAGTTTTTTTGTTTTTACAACATCAGCGGTAATTGAGATTTTCTCAGAATATTATATATATATATATAAATGCCATGCCTCCAACATCATTCAGAAAAATCTGACATCAGTGATTAGCGTAATAAATAAATTCGCACGCGCGCGGATTTGTGTGTGTATGTGTGTGTGTATAAACTGCCTTCTGTTATATTATTCTTGATAAAACAATAATGCATACGTATATGCGCGATCAACAATGATGAACGTCGATTATTGACGAGCGTAAACTTGAAGTCGTAAAAATAATATCGAATCTAAAAAATTGCGGAGCAATTGCAGCATGAAGAGTAGCGTAGTCTATAGTATGCTACTGTTTAACGATACGCGGTACATTGTTAGACCTCTCGACGACGAGCCCCGGCCTCTTATTAATCGTTAGAACGCATATAAGTAACCTATTTTATTTTATTTTTTTTTTTTTTTTTTTTTTTTTTTTTTAATTTTTTTTTTCCCAAAACGTAGGTTGAGATGATGTGCTAGTATGTGACAAGAATCGAAACAACTTAGGTTTCATTCAAATGAGAAATAAAATATATTCCATAATATTATTATTCACTATTTCTACACATTCTGTACACATTAATTCAATTTAAGGGTTTTATACCTCAATACACTTTATACAAAAAGGCTACTTATAATCTAACATTAAGTCATACCATAGCATGAGGGCCCTCCACCTTACCGCCAAACGGCAGACGGGCCGCACGCTTGTTTGTACTGGTATTACAAATTCAGTCGCCAGCAAGTACATCACCCTCTCCCTCTCTTTCTCACCTATTATCACACTGTATCGTTCTGTATTACTATGATGCTTTTTCTCTCTAAGTTTCACTCCGATCTCTGCTTTTTCCTTTTGTTTTATTGTTGTTGGTTGTTGTTGTTATCCCATTTACAATATTTTATGATTTTATTTTCTCAAAAGTTTCCTCTCGTTTGTCTTGCTGTTTGTTTGTTTTTGTTTTTCTTTTTTTCGTAAAATCTACCTCGTGGGTTTTGTTTTCTACGAAAAAAAAAAGCATTAAGACTCTTGGTCCTACGCTATTGCATTACAATGTCAGAAACAAGAAATTGCACGAATTTTCTTACACATTGCACATACCTCTGTCTCTCTCTCTCTCTCTCTCTCTCTCTCTCTCTCTCTCTCTCTCTCTCTCTCTCATACCGTCATTCGTGTTCGGTAATAAAAGTAGCGAACATAAAACTCCATAGTTTTAGTTGGGGCCATCGCACAAGACTCAATGGACGTTCTTGTGCAGTGGCTATCATAGTGCTGTCAATTTTGATATCGATGGGATGTGAGAAAATAAATTTCTAATTGATTTGTAACGTAAAAAGTTATATAATATTCACACGATTTCTCGTTTCTGATATTACAATTCAATATGACCGCAGCGAAAGACAAGGAGCCTTAGAAAGAATTTTAATGTCGCAACATCGAAAATGTAATGAAATGCCTTCATTTTATCTTCTATTCACAAATTTGTTTTTTTTTTTTGTTTTTTTTTTGTTTTTTAAACTAGAGCTTTTTGCTTTTACTTTATATTTGTTCACCGACTTGACCGAAAAAGATCATCTGTGAGATGTCAGATAAACACAATACCGGTACAGAAACGGCGCATTTCGAAGACTTAACAAGCGCGACAGAACTGTTTTAGTTCAGGTCTCTGTCCTCTAAGTACTTATACTCGAAAGTAAATCCTTCCTTTTTCCTCTGACCCCACTTTTCGTAGTCAAAATAGATGTACGTTCCCTGAAACGCAAAAATAGAGCTGTCAGACCAAAATAAGACTCTCGTTATTTCGTTTACTTTTTTTTTTTTTTTTTAAACAAGCGAACTTTCCCCGATTGCAGCAGAAAGAAGACAAAACTAATAATACCTGTTCGTATTCCTCGTTAATAACTTTTGGTTCCTCGTGTCTCTGGAACCACATCATGTACTTGGTATGAAACCTCCAGCTCTGTTTCTTTAGAGCTTTCGCTGCCAAATACTGTCCCTTAGATCCTTCCATATAATAAAATATGAAGAATAAAGTTTCCGTAGAAAGACGTTGGAAGAACTCCACAGTATCTGAGTGAGGAAGCTGTACCTTAAATGAAAATATGTTTTTCGTCAGTGGCACAATTTCTTCAAAAGAAAGATTCATTGAAATGATAGAAAATTGATTCAGAGAGCGTATTTACTTGCTGATAATAAGGTGGCGTCGTGCACGTGTTCCTCGGCAAATACGAACGTAGTCTTTCCGAGTCAGACGGATGTGGCATATGATAATAGGCGGCTTCCATCATTTGGAACTGCATTTGATGTTCCTTCTGCAGGGGCACAGGCCCGAGAGGCGCGACTCCAAGCAGCGGAGGAATGTGTGCTTCCGACGTAGCGTTGGTGTTGTTGTTGTTACTAGTCTTGGCACTGTCGAAGATGGTTCTGTTCGGCTCGGAGGGTGGTATCTCCAGACCTGCTCGGACAATTACTTGTTGGGCAATAGATTTTAGAGAGGACATGTTTCCATCGGGAAGCTTAGAGATGAGACCATTGGCAGTGGACGGTGCTGGCGAGCAGGAGTTTGCGGGCATCGGCGAGGATCTACTGCTGATCGACGACTGCGGGGACGACGACGGCGGTATCGGTGTGGTCATTTCCGTTTCGCTATTGTGATTCTGGCTTTGCTGACTGTGCAGCACGTGCGTTGTCTGCGTCGACACCGGATTGCTGTTGTGCTGCTGCGTGACCGTTTGCGGCATGTTCGACGTAACGTTGGACGTGGATGATGACGATAAAATGTTATTTTCGCTGTTATGGGCTACAATATATCGAAGACGAGACTTAATCATGCGATCGCAAACCATATTTTCGAGAATTTTCATGTCGTTATGCAAATAAACACACGTTACACATTGATTATTCGAATAAAACGAACTGGTCTTACTGGATGTTTTATTAGAGGTAGAATGGATGGCTTGCGAATTGCTATGCGAGGCAGCTACGGTGGCAAAATTGCCTGCGTTAGTCGTGGCAATGTGATTGCTTGTGGAACTAGGCGAGCTGTGGCTAGGCGTCATGGGAATGGTTTTGCTTGGAGTGCTGCTCGACAACATGTTCGACTTTATGGTGGCAGTGCTTCCCGTGGTTGGAATGCTCGCTTGCGTATTCAGTAGCGGCCTGACTGCTGTTGGTTTCACCGGCTAAAATTATTAAAACGAGACGTTCGTGTATTAATCTTGTATATCGATCTCCGTGTACACATAAATTCTTTCTCGAGACCAAAATAAATGAAAATTTATTAAATATTTTGTTTCGGAGCTTAAACGAGATAAGAGCGCGCACCTTCGTTTTCTTGTCGTTATCCGTGGAACTATCACTCGAATGATTATGCATGGTGGAGCTCAACGACGGCGATGGTATAGGCGAGGTACAAGAGTTAGTTGACGTCGGTGTACCACCGGTTTCGTTGCTATTGTTGCTGTCCGTCGTTGCTGACGAGGGGATGCCGACACCGGACAACTCGACTTCATCGAGGCCGATAATATCGTCGTAGATATACTCGTTCTCTTCGAAATCGGGATCTTGCGAAGATTCAATGTAATACTCGACATCGTCTTTTATCCTTTTAATCTGTTGGCAATGTCATCGAGAAAAAAAAACGTGTGAAAAAAAGCGTATCAGGCAATTTGCTTGCGCGATCGTTTTAAGATATTACTATGATTGATTTGAGAAACACTAACTGTGTTAACTTCGACAGACATATTGTCAAGCATACGTAATAATGTCTCCAATTTACGGATGTGATAACGGTGTTTGTCGAGTTTCGTCTTTAGTTCATCCACCCTATCTTGCTTATCTTTGTCTATTCTTTTCTTCTTTCCCGCCTGTAACGATTCTATTTCCGATTCAAATGTATCCATCTACGTCAAAAGTATTTTTTTTTTTTTTTTTTTTTTTTTTTTTATCAAGAAAAATCCAAGATGTCGACGACGACTGGATACCTGCAGATTAAGAGCGTCTATCGAATTGGCCAGCCAATTGGTCACCTCATCTTTCTCCTTCTGAGCTGGATCTAATTTCTGAGCTGCCCCTAAACCTTCTTTAGAATAAGCCTTTGTTTTTGTCTCTCTTTCCACAACCTTAAATCTTTCCATTTGCTACAAACAGATAAAAAATACGTATTTACTTAGAAGTGTGTGATAATACAAACACATAACTATGATAACACATGTACAACATTACTCACGGTTTCGATTAACTTTCGATAATCGAGAAGTGTACTCTTGTCTTTTATTTCACCCGATGCGATCCAGCTCTTAATTTGATCGCGTAACCTTTGAAGTTTCTTGATTTCCTTTTTGAGATCAGCCTCATACTTCTCTTTTTGATTGCTGTTTGTGGCATTGTGAACTTTCTGCCAGATATCTTCAAAAGTTTCCACACCTTCTGTTACTTTTTTAAGGCACCTATCTATTTCACCTGTGAAATTAACAATAACAACTTTGGTAATCTGGCATCTTGTTTATTTCCTGTGTACAAAAATAAAAATATAAGTTTTATTTAATAATCAAATTACTTAAGAGATTGCAAAAGATATCAAAAACAAATGGGGAGAAGATGAATAAATACAATTTTTTTGTAAGACTGATTTCAAGAGAAACAAAGTGAATAGAACATGTTACACAGACTATCTCTATGTAAATCCTAAACACACAATTTTCTGTCCCGTTGTTGATTAGATTAAAGATTAAAGAGATGCTTATTCTATCTGGATCAGATATCTTGTATCAACAAGTTTGTACAAATAGATGTTTCACAACACACAAGTGTGAGATAGTCTTTTAAAGACTATGGTGTTACAATGAATTTAACAATCAAGTTGCAACATTTACAATTTTTACAGGTTATGCCAATATAAAAGAACAGCTGATTCCCGCAGATAACAAACTTCGCGCGGTTACGTGAGATAGGGCATCGGCATTGGAGATAAAGTAATAAATAAAAAAAAAAATAAATAAAAACCAAAAAAAAAACAAGATAAAAATCGCACGCGTGCGGAGTCCGAGTCGCAACGATCCCAGCCATCGTGTGAGGAAAAACGACGCTGGAACGCTCTTCAATATTGCGTGTCGCGCGGTTGTGCACAACGCGCAAACCGCACGCGAACGCACATGCAACGCAATTCGCGGCGAACACACACACGCGGATCGCGGGAAAAATCGCCGACGATTGTTCGGCGAACAAAGCACGCGGACTCGAGGAACGCGGCGACTCGGAAACGGCCAGGACGACGAGACGGAGAGAGAGTTGCGAATTTCTGAATGTAAACACGCTGGAAACGCTTCTCCTCACCTTGCAACTTTCTTGTCGCAGCCATGGCTATGTGAACATGTGATAAAATGGTTCATGCATAGTCTAGACGTATTGGAAAGAACACGGAGCAATTTATCGGAACAAATAGTCGTGCAACTATTATTCCTCGTATAATATGGGAGGCTCGGCCACAAGATGGCTTCCGTTTTTCAAATGACAACGTCCGAACGTGTGTCCCGTCCGTGAGTGTGTCGCGCACAAAAGATCCACCGCGGTCCCACACACCACACGTCTCCCCTAGAGACAGACCTTCTGTGAGTGACTCGTGCGCCTATCGCTCGGTTTATCCACCAAAACGCGACGCGCACGTTTTCCGTTTCTTTTACAAGTCTGTAAAAGGATTCACGAGAAGCGACCCAGCATCAACAAACGATATATATGAGGCGCGAGAGGCGAGATAGCGCGATACGTATCGGCATACATACTTGTGTTCGCTCGCTCGCAGCGGCACGCACATACATACACGCACACACAACCACGAACCTAACGTTGCGCGTCGAACCGACCACCCTGTATATCTCGGCGCGTTTTCATGATCGGGCAATTGGAAACGCGGAGAGCGAGCGAGAAGACATTTTCTACAGAGGGAAATTGAGTGAGAAAATACCTGGAGAAGTGGTCTGCAAGTCAACGACCCCATTTCCGTCTTGCTTACCCATCAGGGTAAGCAAGTTCGGTTTGACTTCCAGTCGAAGATAAATTGATCGGTTGCGTTGGTGGATCGAACTTTGCCATCTCCAATCGAAACTCCAATTTGGAGCGTGATTGGACGGTTCTCGTCGATTCACCTGAACGACCAATAAGCGATTGGTCGATAAGTTAACAGGATGGCAGTGCAGATTCAAACCAGGGTTACATTTTTATGTACCGTTTAGGTGCGAAAGTGAACGTCGCTCCGTAGTTCCCAATCCACTTCTGTGGACGTTCGGCGCTGAAAGCAGCAATCCCTTTCCATTGCGGTGCGAAATTTGCGTCGGCCAATCATAATCGTCTCGGCGGATTTGCATTACGATTTGCATATGGTAGCTGATGGCATTGACAATTTCGGAAACATCTAGGGATGAGCATCGAAAGAAAAATATCGATTTTTGTATCATATAATATATCAAAAGCAAATATCGATAGTCGATATATATCGGAACA
>QVNV01004789.1:0-43553 GCA_014825455.1 Pseudomyrmex pallidus | reverse complement strand
AAACTCTCTCTCTTCGTTCTAAAATTTTCAATAACTTGAATATAAAAATTACAATCTCTCTTTGTTAAACACCTCTTTGCAATAAACACGTCAGAAAACTGGCTTCTATATTTGTATAATCTTACATCTCTGGAACGTGTACCTTTTTGTTAACAGATATAGTATAGTGTTTTCTGTTAACATAGTATGCAATCTCGCAGTTTACGACGGACAATACGTGTTAATTACAGCAGGTGGGTATCTATTCTATTAGGTTGGTATTCGTGACCTGAGGGTCACGGCCGGATCCAGGACGTTCTCATATTTCCGGTGTTTCTCGCTGTATTACATTACCATTAACACGCCGAACGAAAGTGACTCTCGATTAGAGTAATCTGAAGATCTCTTAGCCGCGGACAACGCGGAGCGCGCAAACAGAGTTCCTGCTTCCGGGACGCAGCGCACATTAAGCCTCCCCGCGACATTCCCATTTGGCAAGAGAATCGGATTACCGTACGCCTTGTGGCGGCGGCAACGAAAGCCGAAACTCACTTAAACCGGCAACGGTCCTTTCGTTGTGCCGACGTCCGAGAATATTCCGCTGTTATGCGGCAAAGAGGCTGCAGTGGTATCGAGCGCTCACCAAATGGAAAAGTAACGCTGAGATATCATCTTAATCCGACTCGAGGCTTTCAGACGATCGATGCAACTTGCGCTGCGGTAACCGCAGCTCGCTATTTTTCGCAAAGCGCTTTCTTTCCGACGATTCTTCTTGTCAGCGCTTTAAAAAAGCGTAATATCACATTTTATTTGATTACTAGAAAGAGTTGTTTAACTTTTGTATGTATTTTTTTTTTATAACAGATGTTACTTGCAATGTGATAAAATATATACATGTGCAATTATCGTATTCGCGAAACAAAAAGAAAAACGATATCATTAAATCAATATGCGATGCAAACACTGTGAATATTTAGATACAAAATGCGGCGAATTCGAAGAGAAGGAGAGAGAGAGAGAGAGAGAGATGCACGCCATTCGGCTGCGGATTGTCGCCGTTAAACAAGCGTCATGTACGCGGTTATGCAAATGCAACATAGTTAAGTAATACCAACTCAACACCGGATTATGTGCATACATATAGTTTGTAATTAATGACCGCTCGAACCAAAATCATTCGGCGTGTGTGGCGCATACATTGCCGCTTTCGCTCTCAAATTCTCCCGATCGTAAACGTGTTTCTCTTTTTAGAATAACACGAGCGTGAATACAAACGCGTTATATAGTTTTCGAAACGTTTTTGATAATCTGCGCGCTTTTTACGCACGCTTTATAATAGCGAAGCCATTAAATCCGATTTTGCAACATTTTACGAACGTGTAAAAACAACTCATTGACAACAAATTGAGATTCTTTTTCTTTGACAAATAAACGCCAAAAGTCAATAAAATATTTCAACATACGTCGGCCGTTTGTCACGTCGCCGGCTCGAAAGAAATCTCTCTCTTTTTCTCGGTCGATTCTCGTTCTATTAGCGCGGTGGAAACGATTGTGTAAGTGTAGTAAACCAACCCGACCGGTCCGGAGGCAAGGTGATCCGCGACATGGTTACAAACCATTAGATTTAATTGTGATGCCGCGTACGGCGCGGCAGTAAACAATGCGACCGCTCCGTCAACTGATGAATATTCCATTAATGTACTGTGAACCAACTGATTAATTTCACAGCGACGGGGTCTAAGCGTGCGAACAAATGTGCGTGTATGCGCACGCAAGACGTATTGAGTCTATATCCCCCCCGGTAGATTAATTCTCTCTCTCGCGCGCGCGCGCGAGCGACACGGCGGTATCCTAATTTCCGTTCGTGCTCAATGGACATTGTGATAGCAATGGTCTCGGATAATCATCATACAAGTTTGATAGGGACGCGCGCGGCCCCTCGAGTAGCGCGAAATAAATTACCGATAATGTTACAAATGAGAGACGCGTCGGATGATGTATGGTCCGATCGACACTCGTGTGTGTTACGTGTGTGTAACGCGACGTACGTTGTCGTGAAAATGTGTGCGAGCGTTAAAAAATCGCGCGAAAGTAACCGCGTGAATAATAACCGCCGAATATAGACTCCGTGACAATTCTCTCTCGTCGCGTTGCACAAAGAAGTGGCTGATAGGTATGTATATATCCATCATTCCGCGGTATAGTGCCCGCAATAATAGCGCCGAGCAATACTATTGAATTTCAGTAGACAAGCCAGCTCTAAAGTTCGACGCCACTGCGCACGGAGAAACAAAGAGACGATGATCAATCCATAATCATCAGACGCGCAGGCGTCTGTTTGATATGCAATAATCTCGGCCGCTCGCGCACGTATATTCTCGATTATCATTCGATATATTATTTTGGCACGTAGAAAACGTTTACACATACAAGTAATTATACGCGCGTTGTTCTTAATAGATTTTTCATTACAGAACGTGTAATATAGAATATACACTCTATTATTTAAAACATATTGCATAAAACATGCATATGACGCACAATAATAGAACGCTAATTGACCGGACATCGATTATTCGGGCACTGATTCCCCCTGACGATCAATATTCGAACATGTAAATGAAATTCTCAATTTGCATTAAATCATATTATTATCTCGCTGGAATGTATGATTTATACTAATTGATATTTTAATTCCAAACATATTATTTCTCTGTATTCAAAGATTTTTTTTTTTTTAATAACATTGATTGATACCCTTTGTTAAAAACCTTTTTGTCCAACTTGGCTGTTCGTTGCGTATCAAAAGCTGTTTCGCATGCTGATAAAACCGCGACGAAAAAGCGCGAATGCGATAGATCGATAATCGTTGCTGCGATAGATTGAGCAGACAGAACCACTCAACCGATCACCCGGGGGGCTCCTTTTTATTGTTATCCTTACGTGCCAGAACTCTCGAATCCGTCCGGCTAATCTCCATGGAATTAGGGCGGTCGGAATGCCTCGCTGACGAGATGATTAGACGTCGGAGAGGAATGCGAGATAAAAAAGAAGGCGGTTCCTTTAATTAAGGAGACGTGCGCGAACCGATCAAACGTTCCGCGCGCAACTTTAAACTTCGGCAACTTTCGTCGTGGATGAAATTAATTGAACGTTGAGTATTTAAAGCGGAGAAATAATTGTCAATTAGGCGCGTATATAAAGAGAACGCTCTCGCGTTCGGCGAGCAAGCGTTTTTTCAACTGCATCGAGATACGCGAAATGGCTGATAAAACCGAGCGCGATAATTTATCCGAGCGTTAGCTTAAGATCGGAGTTTCTCCGGCACAGAATCGTTGGAATTCTTGACCGCATCGCAGGCATATAGTTTTCTACTTCGCAAAACGTCTGTAAGTACCGATTGCATTTAGCCGCGGAACGTTATTCCAGTGATTATGCTGAATCACCTATCACGCTGTTATTCTCACAATTATGCCGTTTCAAGTCGTATTAGTAGACACCGATAATCATTGATCGCGATGGTAAGGCGTGTCGTTCCCCGACTAAACGACGAGAAAAGTATAATTGATGATGATGACTGTATTAAGTGACGACTTTCCGTGCGCAGCATCTCGGCAGTTGATGCTTTTTTTTTTCCTCATTTGCAACGCTATGATTTACTCCATGTACGAGACTAGAAGACACGCCCTGAGGTTAAATTCAGAGATTTCGCAATTCTACAACAAGCGTTCCAACAACTTCCGTAATTGCGAGAATCGTAGACGAGCAAAGCAAATTTATCTTTTCTTTATGTGTAGATTTTTTGTGAGCATTATTTAAATCTGATCTAACTTTTTATTGATTCTCCCTGTATTTTTATACGCCCGAAAAGGAGAAGTTTTATTAGTTGAATTTTCAATAAGTTCAGGTAATATTTTTTATCGCAGCGAGCTCGCTCGCGCGCGCGATATACCAGGAATCCGCAAACAATCAGCACACCTGCGGACAAGTTACTTCCGCGACGTTTAATGAAGAGACCGGAAAAAAATACTATTTGCCCAGTATCGCAACGAACGCAAACGTTTCATCGGGAATTCCGGCACACGCGGAGTTTTTCAACGAAAAATCCAATACGCATACGCGGACGAAACGAACGTAGCGGGTACGGGTCCGAGAGGTGCCCGGAGAGAGAGAGAGAGAGAGTGAGCTGCGCGCCGCCGATCTTTCAACCGGCTTGACCTAAATACGAGTCGGGCATATATTTTTCTTTCTATTTATTTTCGTGGCTCCCGATGGTCGGTCGATGGGATATCACGTTTCCGCTCGCTGTCTCGCCGTCGTGGCTGGCGATCACTCTCCGTCGGCCGTTCTTCCATATTTTGTGTTCTGTTCACCTCTTTTTAACACTCGCCAAGATATCATATGCGGGCAACCGGTTATTGCACGGGGTGTGAATTACGCTCGCGACGCTGAACGCCGTGCCGATTGTAATCGATATCGTTGATCGTGTCTTCTCGTTACAACCGTCGCGCCTCGACGTGTATCGCCAATCGCCAGCAATGTCGAAACATACGCGCATTACTTCCCCTGCTCCTTTCTCTCTGGCTATCATCTGTGATTGATATCCCTCTGTTACTGATATCTCTCTCTTTCTCTGTCTATGTCTGTGAATATTTTCTCAGTAAATCGATCGCTTTGAATTCTTGACGGAAATAAATAACGCAAAGAAAGAAGTTCGTCAATCGGATATAGAAAACAATATTAACTTATTATCAGAATCGTATTTTGTCAGGACATAAAGATATCGAGACAAAGAGATATCGACAATTTTGTTTTGTTCAACGCTTTTATTTTTAAACGTCGACGCCAGCGCTTTGAAGAGTTAGAATTTCCGACTGTAAACTATATTCTAGTATTGCGCCGCAAGATATACCTTTCCCTTATCAACGGAAGATGTTTGTTCCGGGTTTGGTTACAGAGTTTGTTTATCGTGCGCATAAATCCTCGTCTTGTAGCCGAAGGCCGGTTTCAGATCGGAAGCTCCTTTGTTTCATTCGACGCTCTGGAACACCGAGGCTCGATGTTTATGTGCGAGACGCAGCCTCCGGGAACTGCCTAAGACCCTCCAATGGATAACTGAAGGCACGGGTTCTGTCATTACGATAATTACACGATGGAGTTGCAGAAACCGGAGAAGATTAGAGGCGCGCGTTGGCGTCTTCTGATTATTCTATTGCAACGAGATAAATATCTGTATCACGGTGACTGTTTAAACAAGTCCATTGATAGCGAGAAATATTAGATGACTTCGTATCACAGGAGCATATAAATGAGTATACAATTTCGAAAATCGTTCGCTCGGTTGAAAGATATATGCGGTCAACTAAACGTTTGTTATCGCAATATTTTAGAATCAGATAAAATTGTGTGGTGAGATTAACTTTCTTTATTTTTACTTACATATTTGCGGAGACTCGCGCGAAATAAATTATATAAATTCACTGAGCGTTTATTCTTTTTTTTTCTCTTATTATGGCTCAGGTGCAAATAAAAAAAAAAAATATTACAGCGCGCCAAGAGATGAAACGAGTATCGAGCGGTGCTCATTTGCTTGAGAGAAAAAACCTCGTCTCGCTCTTGCCGTGAGAGAAAAAAAAAAGATACGCGACGAATGAAGGGCCACCTTGTCCACGATGTGCATCACAAATGCCGAAACGAAACTGCATTCCTGCGTGCGAAAGGGTCGAAGGAGAGAGTCGAGGAATGCTAAGGGCTTAATTATGCGCGGAAGGGTCGGCATTCGAATGGACGTGAACCCGAGAATTGTTTTCGCCAATTCGGACACTGTTCTATAAGTACCGAGTTAATTACGCTTGCGCGAGAAATTTATATTTCACGAAGAGTGGTAAGTATCATCCCGTGTCGACTTTTTGTTGACTTATAAAGTTTTAAAGTAATTATTATATATGTGCCGTCTGTCTCAACTAATTGTTCGAACAATTATGAGATTGATAGAGCACCATCTTAATTAAATATAGAAGTTTAGCAAAAATGCAATAACTCATAACGTTCCGGTTGTTTTTTTGTTTTTGTCAAACTGTTACTATACTGTTAATGGCTAAATAATATTTGTATTTTTGCGTCACGAGTAAGAAAATTGAGAAGAATCTGCCAAGAATGGCATGTTAAAAGCGTAGGCGACATTCCTCGCTCGCAATATTCTCGGCTGCGCGATAAAAAAGTACTACAAAGAAAAGTTCTCCGGCTGAGCGTGTTGAAATTTGTAGAGTGCAAGAAGCCTCGTAAGAAGATGAAGAAAGCGATCTCCCGCGCGTACTTTTCGCGAGAACGCAAGAAATCGGAGACTACACGAGCGAAGAAACGCTCGGACCACACGCGCGGGAGAAGAAGCGCTAATTAAAGCAATTAAATTAAGAATCCATTCGAATAATTAAGGCGTCCGATGGAATTTGTTCCGAATATCTACGTGTGCGTCGTAAAACATGGCGCGCGCGATATTTTTCAAGCGCGTCGTACGGCCAAGATTGCCGTACGAGGGAAGAAATTAATTACAGTGTAATGAATACGTTGTTATCTTCAAAGTTTGCTTCAAACAAGAGAGAAAAAAATACAGAACAAATGAACAAAATGAATGGATGTGTCGCGCGCGCGACGCGACGCGACGCTCTCTCTTTTTTTTTTTCTGTTCGCGTCAGGTCGATTTAGGCGGAAGTTTAATTAAAGGCAATGGAGAATAATTTATACATCGAACAACATGTGTGTGATAAACACAATGATCCATTAATTATTGTGAGATTATTGGATCGTATGAAATTTTTTTTTTTTTTTTTTTTTTTTTATGTGGTTGAAACACACACAACACGGTTTATGAATGCGCCGTTGGCAGTTGACGTTTCCGATGTCGATATAAATCGATGATCGTTCACCCGCATTGCGCCAATTAAAATTGGGCAGCGACTCCCATTAGCACACTAGCCTCGTTTACGTCGTGCTCAATGTCTATTCGCAACGTATCATATATACGCACTGTAATTTCTATCACGCACAATCAGCGGTGATAATGATTGTCTGTCGACGCATTAAATTGAGCATCGAACGATGTGTCCAATTACAATCCATTAACGATAGCAGGATTGCACGTTCGGATTTTTAGTTGGAAAAAACGCAACAGATGCAGTATTTTTGAAACAACAATAGACACGTATAATCTTTTCTCGATACATGCAGTTAATTCTTGTAGTAATTGTCCATTCACGATATTGCTTTAATGTGTGCGATGAAAACTACTATCACGTTCAGCGAAAATAACGAAAAATTTAATTGCGAACAAGAGTCACAAATTTAATTCTTGCGTATAATTTTCGGTACTGCCTATTGTGTAACACGTTTTTTAATACTTCCATAAAAATATAAAAATTACTTTTAATACTGTCTACCGTTCGAAAAACTCTCTTCAAAGTGCATTACTTTGACTTTTCGCGGTACTTTCCAAGCTTTTATATATCTAACGACCTTATCTTTATGTCTTCAAACTATATACTGTACTGTGGGCCGACAAATACTCTATCGTAAAGTTAACGAGGATATGTTTCGTAGTGTACCGAACCCCGACCATATTCTGCGGCATCGAGTTTATTAGCGCGTCCTGGATACGCAAAAGCAATACTAAATTAGTGTCTAACCTGCAGACACACGACGCGGTAGCGTGAACTGTAAACTTAATTTACGTGGCTAAATTGCATCCGGTGTTGTGCACAATTGTTTCTGTGATCACAGTTATGTAGCGAATGAATACGTGAAGTCTAGATGCTCTGTCGTTAGAACTACATTTTGCACAATAGAGGGAAATATATGTACGTATTTCGCGCGCGACTCTGTATTGCCTAAAGCAGTGTAATCGAGTTATTAAAAATGCTCCGGGTTAGAAAAGCTGTAATATACGTTTGCAAGAAATATTTAAACAATTGTCTTTTTGTCTTTCTTCCGACGGTATCTTACACCGCGTAAATTGTTTGCTAGGAATGTTTTTACGGTATATATTTCGTATCTAATTTGTTCATCTTCTTTATAGTATTGATATATAGTCCGACTGAGTTCCATCTTTTCTCAGCTACTTCTCCGACCTGCCATTTATCTACCATCGAAACTATGTTAATTACGTTCTGTGTGTGGGTATCCCTCGTGGCTGAGGCAGATAAGAACGGGCCGAGATATTGGACCGTAGGTAATTCTCTCACGGATATTTATTTAGCATCTTCTTCTCTCTCTCTGTGTTCCGATCGATCGGTCGGCCGTCGCGAGATCTCCGATCCGTCACGATTCTAATCGACGCAACGTCGATTCGAATACACATCCATCTCACGATGAAATTAACATATCATGTCACGTCAAACAATCGCGACAGAGAGAAACTGATACATAATATACACGCGATTTATATCTCCTGCTGCGCAAAATGTGAAATTTCATAGTATATATACATACATAAACACGTAAGATATATTTTATTTGCAACCTGTAGCTCCCTTCGTGTGTGTTGCACGGCAAATGTGCAAATGGATTTATCATTGCCTGTTAGGAAATTGCACTTCACATGTGTTTTTAACAAAATGAATTTACACACATGTTACATTGTTACTGTTTTTAACTTGCGCGTACTTTTGCTTGGAAAGGATGTGCGCGCGTGTGATTTAATTTTGTAATAAATTCCGTGGAAATACATCGCTAAATAGCGATGCCTCCAAGCTTGAATCTTTGGGTGGAAGTATCCTCGAGATATAGCATGCGCGTTTGAGCGGAAAACACGTTGCAGGTTTCCATACACACACACACACGCACACACAGACACACACATTTCTTCCTACTATACCGTCTCTATTCATCGTCTTTTTGCTCGCTGGAATTAAACGTCCGCCTGAATTTCCGTTTGTCGCAAATGCGGCGAACCATGGTTGCGTACTTTTGTGTGTGTATATGTGTGTGTGCGCGCGCGCGCGCGTACGTACATGTAGCCAAAATACTAACTTTCGAAGATACACAGCCTAACACACACGTAAATACACACACACGCACACACATGCGCTTTAGCTACAATTACAATAATAGTGAGAGTAATATTCAGCAATTTATGTTAGTGCTTCATCGTGACGCGCGCACGAGCTTTATGAAGTCGGCCGCTCGCAAAGACAGGTTCATAAGCGCTCGCCGGGTGGAAACGCGCGTTTGAATGATAAAGACCAGGAGAAATTTATCTATAGAGAGAAAGAGAGAGAGAAACGTGGATATATCGTACAGCTTAAATGCGGAACGCGAGAAAGAAGTTCGACGGAATTTTAAACAGGACATTAGGAAAAATACGGCAAGGTGGATATCGGGAGTGAGCGCGGAATAAGTTAAGTTAAAGGACAAAATAAGAAGAGGCATCGTGCGGAACGAACAGCATCCCACGAAAGGACCCCCCCCCCCCCCCGCCGTGGCAAATACCATCCTTATGGCGAATCTACTTGGGAGAGTTTCCGCGTTTCACGCAAGACGTAATAAATGAGCGTAACGATAAATCGAGTGGGAGTTATTTCGCTTGATAAGGCAAATCTACCGCGTTAACGCGCCCTCTCCGGGTTAGCGCGCTTCTCATCATTCTTTCTTTTTTCCCCCCGCAATCTCTTCTTCTTTTCGCTTTTGACGGATTGTTCTGCGTAATCGTATAATCGTCTCGGTCTTTGATCATGCGTGGTAAGCACGCGTATTGCACGATTGTAAAATAATAATTACGTCGAAAATCAGTTTTCATTTCGAATGCATAGCGTTATCCTGATGAAGAGATTAAAGCGGAACACGAAGATACCCGTGATTATATTGATCCTTCCGTGTTTCGATGGAAGGATTTGCGATAGATTCGCGAGCGTTCAACACTGTAAATCTTTGAAGACGTTATCAATTGAATCGAGAAAAAGGAACAGCGTGTATAGTCAAGAGTTGTACTGTAACGATAAAGGTTTTTTTCGTTGTGGTTAAAAAAAGGAGAAAGAGAGGGAGAGAGAGAGAGAAAAACAGAAAGTTCTGCTTGAATTATTAAAAATAATGATCACGTTGTCACGAAGGAACAAGTTCCCAAAGGTTGCGATGAATAGAAAAGAACTAGAAGAGTTCACTGATATTTCTAACAAACGAATGCAATACTCACGCGTTCTGTCGCATTTTTTTATCATTCCTTTGTGAAAAAAAAAAAAAAAGAAAAGCAGCATATCTTCATAATTACAAACGTGAACGGATTTTATAATACGATTAAAGAGAAAGCTCAAAGAAGAGATAAAACTTTCTTGTGTTGTGTAAAAGCTTGTGCACACAATTGTTTTGTCTCTTTCGTTTTTTAATTGTTGTTTTATGTTTTTTTCAATTGTTGCAAATTAAACTCTTTGATAAGTACTTAAATATTTCTACCGTGAAAAATTCTGCTAATTATACAATTAACTTTTTACACACGAAGTAATACTTAACTGATCGTTGCGTGTGTATAGCATCGAAAAACTGGAGAGAACATATTTGAAGAAAAAAAAAAGTTATCGCTTATTGATCGTTCATCTCATCCAGGCTTATTTATCATCATTATATTCTTAGAATGATTATATCTCTTCGAGCACGAATGCTTCTTCTCGCGTAAGCCGCATATTTAAGTCAATACTTAATTATACCTATTCTCAAATCGATGAAGAAATATTAGAAACATCGGGGCATGCTCGCGCACCAAACCTAGTATTTTCGAATCTATTTTCGAAGGGGCATTCCTACGAGTTAAGAAATATTCATTCCACCCTATTATTTAAAAGGTACAGATTTATGAAAGACAGATTTAAACACGAATTTTGGACTATCCTTGGAAATTAATTGACTGTAAACGAGTTCTTATCGATCGTCGCCTATGTATATACGTATATATATATATGCACCTTGGGACCTCGAGGAGTCTTATCGACTCACCGATCTCACGGCGCTACATTCGAATCTCAAATAACAGTACTGTCGTAATTGTTAATGAAAGCTGAGACAACACGATAGCGTCAAATTTGTCTCATCGAGTAATTCTCAGATGTTCGACTCTACCGCAGAGAGAAAGAGAAAGTGTGTGTGTATTCGGGAAATAGATAAAGCGTATGTAAATCTGAACATGTGGGTGGTGCTTCTTGTCATCATGAATTTACATTGTACATTTTCGATCTCGATTATTTTTTCCTCCTCCACCGATTAAGTATTTTAAGGTGTAGAACTATCAAACGATTGCATTTGTATAAAAATAGAGAACTCTAAAATGTGAAGCATGGGCGTGTCTGATGTATATATATATATCAGTATATACATATCAGTTATCTATAGAGAAGTTTATATCTCAACTCTATATCCTTATATAAGTAGATTTATATTATAATTATTTTGAAATTTAATCTACATGATATTTACCAACTTCAGTTCGTCTATCAATTCGGATATGAAGACACGAAGTTCTTTCTTCAAATCTCAGACTTCAAATTCGAAGTTCGTTATTTACTAAGAAAACAAGATAACATACAAAGACCCATTTTAAAAAGAAATTTTACAAGATTAGTCATAAAAAAAGTCATAAATATGAAAATTAAATTTGTTTTCTTTAAGATAAATAAGAGAAGTTCGTTATGTACTAGAAAAAAAAGATGACGTACAAAACCACAAAATGATTATTTTCGACATTCATTAAAAGGGTTAGATTTGTTCCTTAGTATTGTTGTAGAATTAAATATATGTGTTATACGTACATCATGTTTTACAAATCGCACTTTTAGTTTTTTTATATCAATTCTTTTACTGCATCTCTACGATACAAAATGCTAAAATCATGTTTAAATCACAATATATAAAAGTTTTATGTATGCGCTTCGAACTACATCCATTTTGAGATCAATCCTCGAAATTCCAATGCATTCACATTGTAGGTACAAAATCCTACGTGACTAGCATTTTTCAGAAATGCAATATTGAAGTATTTTACTCGATTATATCGGACAGGAATACGAAAGCTGATTGAGAGAAAAATGCAACCGAATTATTCGAGTCCAGTTTCACGTAAAGACCACGCAAGACTTATTGCTCACTATGCTGATAAAAATAGTTGAGTAATCGAATTTTATCAATTCTTGAAAAATTGTGTGCTTCATCTCTTTTTCATAAAAAATTATTTTTCTTTGTTTAGTGTAGAATTACTTCAGGTAATATATTTTTTAATCTTTGAAGCACTAATCAATGCCTACTTTATAGACACTAATAAATAGACATTTATCAGTACCTATAACAAAATAAGTTAAAATAAATGTAGACTTTCGACATGAAAGATGCATTATACTGACTTTGTCGGAGCTTCGGAGAAATCCTAAATACGTTGGCGAAAGTGCATCGCGTGTTACAGTGTACAGTGTATACATTTTGTATTATGCGCCACGTTGTATTGCCACGCGTCAGCTATTCCAGGAATTCGTTAATTCCGGCTCTTCCATGGAAAATACAAATGAACTTTCGCCGAAGTGGCATCTCGTCAAAGTTTATTGCATCCGTAATACTCGCAGAAACAGCGCCGCCGATGACCTGGGCTGGGTCATCAGCAAACACGCTTAGTTTTCCGGAATAGTTGCTACGTTATAATCTATTCTCGAAAACTATTTAATTAGTTAAAAGCGGTTTTTTCTCGCGTAAATATTTTTAAAAAGTAGTATCTTTGATAAAAAAAAATCTTTGATTAAAAAAAGTGAATTTATTTAATTTTGATCATAGAAAAAAATTCTGTTTCTAATATTAGACGTCTGAAAGTTGTATGTTTCAAGTTCAACAACTATGTCGATTTAACGAGAATCGTTGAAAGAACGCAGAGATGATCGTAACGATCTCACATGCCTCGTCATTTCTCTTGACAACGTTCGAAAGAACCTGTTTCGCTTCTTCTGCGAGAAAGTGAATGCGCGCAGCGGCGCGTCGCGCTTTGATTATATTTCTTTTTTTTGCAGCGCCTATTCAATTATTGGTTATCGAGTGGCAAGTGGATTTCATCCTTTCGCGAGCTGACTGCAAAAGGACCCGAGGCGGCACGAAGTCGCAACACGTCTATGACGCAACGCGGATACGTACAAGGTCTTAATGGCTATTTGGCTAGGAACGTAAAAGCAAATCACGAAACAACGCATATAGTTTTTTTTAGAAAACGATTATCATTTGTTTCTTAAAGATTTAGATAATTATATCTCTCTTTTTATATCTTTTTTTATATCTCTCTTTTTATATTGCTACATTATTTTCGAAGAGTTAACTGTTTTGCTGTCAAAAAGAACGACATGATATTATCATGAAAAGTATTTTGTCATCGCATCAGTTTAATTACATTACGTGCAAAGAAAATAATTTTATTATCTTTTTTCTCGTTGAAGCGTAAACATTAAAATAATAATACATGAAAAAATGCAGGTATTATTTGCTTGAAATTAAAATATGATATTGGAAAGTTGATGTGCTGTTATATATTTTTCTCTTTTCATATTGGTTTGTTTAAATTATATATATCGTAAGTTTCACATTTCACATTGGTTTCTAGAACTAACAGGCGTAATGCCTGCCGTGATCGATAATCAGACTACCATATTGTAACATGTTTTTATTCTTGCGGTGATATCTCACTTTTTTTACCAAATATGTCAGTGATACAACGTGTAATCACATGTTAAGAAAAGACGTAAACTACCGTTTATCTTTCCACGAATTCGCGTCTCTCTTGCTTGCACGCGAAATTTCGCACTTACATGGTGTGGCAGAAAGAGCTCCGGGAGCTCTCTTTTTCACACGCATTCTCCGTGTTAGTCCATAAATATGTAAATTGATCTGAATGCGCAACGGTGACAAGAAAGATTTTCACGTGTGCGCGTTTCTTACGCGACAGAAATTACAAGCTGCACTCTGATAAAGTCCGAGACGTGAAAAGAAGTCTACATCGCGTCTCGAGTTAATTCGATCCTGTCGCGTTTTTAACGGTCCGTTCGTTTGAGTCGCGTCGAACTGACTTGTGGCAAGGTGCAAGCCATTCCGTCTTCTGTAATTCGTATCTCTCATTACGATGCTCATCCCGTCTTGTAATACGAGGTCTCCCGACTGCGAATCGAGCGGCCGCTTGTGCTAGGTATAATCTTTAGATCTCTCTCTCGCTCGACACACCAGGACCTCTCGTAATCCTGGAATGAAACTTGCCGTAGAGTTGCGCTCCGTGGGTTATCATGACGCGGCGCCTCGAAGCGGAAGAGATACACGACGAGACGGCGAGACCCTAAGACCTTGAGAGGAATGTCCGATTAAATGACGTCTGGGTCCTCCCCCGCGTTTCCCTACAACGGCGCGCGTAGCGATACCGCGCGTACCGGGTTTAACTTTCGGCCGAGTTAACCGATAGAAAGTTGGCCCACGGGATCGTGCGCGTTTCCACCCCTAATTTTGAACGGGGATAGTTCGCGGCTTAGCTCGTTGGTATCGGCGTTGCCGATCGTTGCCCACGTGAGAATTAAAGTACGATACAGAACACGGCGCGGCGTTTGCCGTAATAAGACGCGGCGGAAGAATTGATCTTTAATTTCCGTGTATTACATTTTCGATAAATTTCCAGTGTACGTTGTACATGTAAATGTGAGCTATTCAAATTACAGAAAAAACCAAGAAAATATGTTTGAAATGCGTTCATCAGTAAAATAACTCTTATATTTTTTCACTTGAAATTTACATATTTATACGTAATAATATACACTGATTTTATTATGTTTGCAATGAGTAACAAACCGCTTAATAAAATTGCGGAGAAAGCAACGGCGCCGCCAATGTCGAGATCGATCGTGACAGCCGAGTCAATGACTCTTCGCGAAGCGTTAATTCGTACTCGATGGAGTTTAGCTACTCTCTGCTTGTGTTACGTGCGGTAACCGATATCCCGCGTAAACGAGTGCAAACTGCTTGTACCCGGGATTGTATGGCCGAAAATCGTTACATTTTCACCGAAACGATATAGAACGAAGCCCGCCCCATTGTGAGCGTGTCACGCCGCGCCGCTCGTTTCAGTCAAGCCGATGAGTTATTAAATGTCCAGGTGTTATTTCGCTAATTACGGGGCATAATCACGTGACAAACGTCACGCTAAATGAAATTTCCCGTGTGTGTAATAACAGATCTCGCGTCGCACAATCACCGAGCCTGCGAAATTTACATGTTTCTACAGGCCGTGGTGACGACCAAACACGTTTCTCTGCAGTTGAAAAGGCGAATAGACGATAGCTACGTATGTAATATTCATGATGCCTTATTGACTTTAAAATTAAATCGCTTGTCTTCTATATATAAATTTTAAGACGTAATTTTACATACTTAATTCAGAATTTCTCTAGAAATTATATACGGAAATTAAAATTTAATTGATAAGAGAAGTATTAATTATATGCGAGATGAATATTATCATGTATATTATCGTGTATCGCTTACCAAGAATCTTGTGAGCCACATGAGTGTGCGTACGGCAACGCAACCAAAAAGTATACCTACTGCTAACACGCGTGCTATAGTGCATTAAAAACGATCTAAGATAAAATTACATCTTTTTTTGGAGAACGTTACATTTTCTCTTTAATCTATCTTACTCCTGTTATTAGCTGCTAATAGAAATATCATGTTATACGTCATTTTGCTTTATTCCGTATAGCGATGAGTCAATTTGAGTCGCGTCGCGCTTCGCTCGCAAAATAAGACCTTGAAGAATCGCGCGTTCGAGAAACGAAGAAAGGATAATCCGTTTGAAATTAACCTTAAATCATCCTCTCCCTCCTAATCCAGGGCGGAGAAGAGGCTCGTGAAATGGTCGATCGAATCCAATCGAGAGAATCGTAATATCTCTGCCAGATATCTGTCGAGGAAGCGACCAGTCATGGGGCCGAGCGGCGTCCACCTTTTTTTACTCCACAGGCGGTCGAAGGTCGCTTGGATCGATTTGCCTCTCCTTTGAAACGGCTTCCAAACCGGAACCGAGCGCCTCGTTCCGTCGAGGTAAAATGGATGTTTACCCATCACGTGACAATGTCGCATTGCGCCTGGCTACCGGAACCGACGGTCATCGTTTGCTAAAAAAAAAAAAAAAAAAAAAAAAAAAAAAAAAAAAAGAAGGAAAAAAACGGGACTGGCACATTCCGCGAGGTCTCTGCTGAAAGAGCCCAGTGTAATTACCAGCCGACGAACTGTAACTGATTGCGCTAAAACAATTAAGGAACGTGACTCAGTGCCCGGAATCGCGGAGTATGCGCTGGACGTATGTACGACGGAGAGAAAACACCTTATCCATCGGTGATCTTATCCCATTATGCTAGTCTGAACTCCGGGTCCCCGTTCTAATCCCCGAGCGAGAATCTTGCTCCGTTTCGTAGATCGATTCGGGAAGAATGCAGGATCTAATAGACGCTGAGCCTCATTTTCGATGCTGATCGTTGCTCTCTCGAAATTTCACGCTCGTTGATGAAGTTATTAAGATGTATCAGCAATTTTCTGGCTACTGACGTTCTTTGTTTATATATAGTTGAGTTATATCGATGTTTTGTAGATGCATATGTAAATGGAAGAGGATATTTAAATAAGCGCCGGAGTCTGATAAATGTAGAAGCTTCAGTCATATCTTTGCTTCGATTTTGTCCAACTCACGTCCGTGTGTGTTCATTATTCGACAAAACCAATTTGATACAGCGGGAAATTAAAACCAGATATATTACGGCGATTATAAATTTTGACCGCGTCAACATACATTTTAGTGGATAACGATAGCGTAAGATCTATTTTATAGCGACCGATAAATCCTTTATATTGATCAATATGGTGCCACATCGGTCTCGCATTAAATAACAATATTTACGGTCAAGCGTACCGCGGCAATAAAGATTAAACAATCGGAACAACACGGCTCCAGCCGAGACGGCCTTTATCTCTCATCCAAAATGTGAAAAGCCAAAATTGCGAGGCGTCCGGGTCCCGCTATTAATGCGCATAGGTACATAATCTATAAATCGCATGTGTTTAATGAATTTTTCGTTAATATCGGCAATTCAATCTGCAAATACAGCCTGGGCTTGTTTTGTTCTATGGCGCAATTTGAATTTATAACTCGCCCCGGTGCTTTGACGTATCGTGCCGCATTGGTTGTTTGTACGCGCGTCGGTGAATGTACGCACGAGCATACGGATGTACATACGTACATACGCACATTCGACTATACGTGAACACATGGTATCGTATCCATTACGTCGTCGTGCGCATGTATATACGACTGCTGTCATGGAAAATATTGACAACTTTTATTGTGGACGTCTCTGACGAGGAAGAGCACGTGCGCAACTAATTGGGAAAAATAAAATAGATTGATCACAGTAGAGGTATCAATTATCGATCAATCGAGCGTGTTGTAATTTTTGTTCGATACTATGACAGCTTCGTCTCTAAATATCAATATGTTATGAAATGTAGTGACTTTATTACATGAGTTTGATAAATATTGGCAATTTTTTTTTATTATATGTTATTCTTGTTTAGAATATGAATAAGTTATTGATACACATGCACATTATTGCGTCTAAACGTTCTTTTCTAGAGAATAAAAAAAAACTCAAAGAACAAATAAATCACGAAGAAAACTCATCATAGCGTTTTTAACATTAAAGTATTTTGTTCTTCTGTTATGCGCCATATAGTATTGTGGTTGGCGAGATTATTGTTGTATTAATCGGACTCGTTATGAGATGCAAGCAATTTTCGTGCTTGCAGGATAATCTTACCAACTTAGGCAATTATATACAAAGGGTAAAATTAACCGCGTGACATCCTCGCCTTAATTAAATTACTTCCCTAAGATTAATCGCTTTCTCTGTATCTTCTACACTGCTTAATATATCATCTGAGTTAATTCGAGTGGCCTAAATTGCGTTTATCGCAAAATAAAGATCGTTTTATATGACGTAAACAAAACTAATTAACTGTAATTAAAAAAAAAATAATAATATTAACTTACCAATAAATAATTATTTTTCCATTATTGGTAAGTAAAAATATATGGTAAAACACTAATTGGAAGAAAAATTCGATCAAAAGCCAATTAAAATAAAACCTTCTTTTAATAATTAAGCGCACGTAAAATCGTACACGCTTAAAATCGTACGCGAGTAATTGAATTGTAAAGAAACAAATTGATAATAAATAAATAATAAGAAAACTTCATATATTATTTCTAGTACATGTATACGTCTTCTATTCCAGTTGAGGTACCGCGTTTGGGAATAAGTTATGATGACAAATACCAGTGATACACCATGAAATAGCTTTACAAAAAAAATATTGAATATGTCACCACCAGTTACATCGCGTTTTTTACCGGTGCCCATCGCGTGTTTGCACATTTTTACGCGATTCTGCGTCTTGCCGCGTTGCGGAAAAATTTGCAGCCGAAACTATGAGCTGTGATGTGCGTCGCGCACATTGTTTAACATCGACCCGTTGATGACAGTTTATTATTACAGTCGGCGCCGCTATTGCGTGTAATCTGCATCACGTTTTACAATTTACCAGTTCTCTCTCACTTTCTCCCTCTATTCATCCCGTTCTCCCGCGCCCTATCCGTTTCGCTTTCCACCTCCGATGTCCGCGGGCGAAACATGGCGCCGGCGTATAAGCGCGAACCCTTTAATTACGCTTTTATCTGATGCATGTCGTAATGATGTTGCAAGTGCGCGAAATCGCGATGTATAACGCGGCCGCGAGCATCGGCCGCGTGCACCGGGAGAAATCGTGTATGACACGCGTGCGCCCGTGCAACACGAGCCTCGGGGGGCCATTTGAGAATGACACAAGGGCGGCGTATCGAAATTAAGCGAAATCCGGAAGCGACGAAACGGATCCTTTTAACGGAGCGCACCGGACATGTGCTTTTGACATAATGGCGACGTGGCAAAACCGAACCGAACCTGCGGGTCAAATCGAAACTCAGACACACATCCGTCGACTGAGTAAAGACAGATTACGTTACAAATATAGTGTCTGATTGATGGTAACATTTCTGTTCGCAATTCCGGCGTCGTGACAAGTTGTTTGCGATTTTGCCCGTTCGTTTCCGATAAGGGCGGGCGAAAATTGATCGGAAGGGATCGAATTGATGTGTGCTCACGCGCGCGCGTTGCAACATTTATGAAGCTAATGTTGATACGAACATTGCATCTACGTTAGTGCTGTAAACGACGTTTCCTGCTAAAAATTTTAACGTGTCCACTGATAAAAAGAGCTGCCATATGTATAACCCAATATTTATTCGGTCGAGCAAATGTAGGCATTGTACATGAAGTGTAATCCAACATCGTTTTATTTTTAACGATAAAATAACAAAAGCTATGTTGACAAGTTTTACGTATATAGAATTTTTATATACAAATTTTACGTTTCTAAAAAAAGCAGGATAGACTAATGATTCAATCATAGAATAGAATATAGATTCACAAATATAGAATAGAATATATGTCGAAATATTATTTGTTTGCTATCTGTTTAGGTTTGATAATAAGACTGTTAATTAAATTGGCCGAACGACAAAGCCAAACTGTGTGTGGTTAATGTACATACATAACATATAGTGGATAATCGATATTCCATATCATTGAATATTAATAATATGCAATTTTGTAGTTAACTCAATAAAATGGCGTATTAGTTACATACTGGGCCAACGTCATTATCTAAATCACAATTTATACAAGAATTAATATATCAATGATTTCTTCAGTTTTACACACGTGTAAATTTCACAAAAGAAATATCGTGGAAACTAAAAATTATTAGGTTTTTCTTTTAGTATCTAATAACCGATGCGCTTTTATGTTTCTTTGAGAGTTGTTCCCTTCGTCATCTTTTTATCTCATTTCTTGCTTTGTGTTAAGCTTCGTAGCAGGTGTAACTCATGTGTCGCAATATCGTGTTTCCGTATCATGATGAAGCTAAAGTTGTTATGAGCAACAATCTTTTTATTAGCCGTTGCCCGCCTGTTTTCTGTTTGTTGCAATGAAAAATCTGTTTACGTTTTCCAAAACTATATCATTTATTGCTTGCATGTTGTTTTTAATAACAAGTGAAAAACACATGTGTACGTGTGTAAGCATGTGTGTAAGTATATACACACGTATTCGCAAATATGAAATAAGGTAAATATATTTGTGCTGCAACATTTGTTATAGAATATATTGGGTCATAAATAAATTTACGCGTACGACAAATATATCTGTAATTTTGATTTTACCAACGTCAACAGACCGTCAACCGTCTGGAAAACGCTTCTTTTGCTTAATTTTCGTCTGTATTATTGTGATGTAATTGCACTGCGAGAAATAGATCGATCATGATTGATATTGCTATATGCAAATTCGAGGAAACCGCTGAATTCCACAAAAGATTTAATTTTCAGTTTTTCGTCTTTTCCCACAGTCCGTAGAAATGTTTTCTATAATGCGATAGAGTCGCAACTAAAGCCTCAATAAGCTCGAAAATTCTCTTTTTTATATTGTTCCGCAATAACTGTTAATTTCAGTTCTGATTTCTCTGTCACTCACATTTCGCGAGATATCTTCTCAATTATACATTATATTTTATCTTGCACGTGTCGGCAATGGAATCGGCTTTGCCTTTGGAAAGCACCACCATCATACGAAACTAATTCTCTCGCGGGCTCTGCAAATCCTTCGGTTCAGAGGAAAACATCTTTCCCGCTTACGTTTCTCTTGATCCCTGTTTTCCCAGTGTGGTAACGAGGACAAGTCGTTCCTCATTAAGGGGAAAACCTTAGGAGTGAAAGGGTCTTGAAGCAAGCAGTGAAGCCGGAATTCCTGGCGAAAGGTTTGCCTTTTTTTTACCCGTTTTTTGTACTTTGTTTTCGACTCTTGGTACTTTCCACTCTTCTCTTTCGATTTTCTGTTTTATATCGATTAACTTCAGCATTTATTTTTCTGGCGCGGTGGATTTATTTCGCGCGATAGATAGCGCCCGAGTATATATATTTCAAAATTAAAATTTGGTTGGGATAAAAATAATACCGACAAGTTTCGCAGTTGAGATAAAATTTGCTTCCCAAAAGCTTTTTAACTTAACTGCACTGTGTGTCGATATATATCGAGAGAAAGCGAACGGTAGTTTTCGTGAATTCGTATTTCTGAAAAAAAAAACACAACGTAACTCGTCGCACGGCTATTATGCTTGACGCATAAGAAGTAGTCGACAGTTCCGCCGTTACTTCGCAAAAATACGGCAACCGTGAGCGTGAGCTCACAAAGGTGAGAATACGCGATTTTCGTTCGTCGGACAACGCGTCATCTGCATAATGCGTGGTTTGTCCACGGGGTTCTCGTGAGCAAGGCAGCAGTAGTAACGAAGATGCAGATAGCTTCGCGCGAAAGACGTGATATTCGTAGCACGACCGTACCTCGTCCATTATCGTTGCCCGAACACGTTTTTCATGAGGCGATCGGGCGGCATCTCTCCTTTCACACCTTTCTGGTCCCGCGGGTTACGCAAACAAACGCAAAAGAGTTGGACTCTTCAATATTTCAGGCGAAACACGCGCGGTAACAATCTGCTTAAAAAAAAAAAAAAAAAAAAAACAACAACGCCGTGAAATTTCAACACTTGCAATATCGCCGCGTAAATTACATCGCACGATGCGCCAGCAGTTTTATTGGTGAATTTAATTATGCAATATAGTTGGCTCGCGGAGTTGTGCGGCCGCGGTAGTTTTCGGGAGTTATGGCAATATAAGTCACGAAGCAACGATGAATTTTGATATATACGAGATTTTTTGTTAAAAAAAAACACACAAATTCTCGAACATATGGCGGCGAAAGTGCCGGAAGTGATATCTCAGAGAAATGTGGCGTAGGTTGATGTTAAACTTGATTTCGACCTCTCGCAAAAGTTCGCCCGAGTTCGCTACTTGGAAGAGAGTAATTCATAACTTTTACCACGGCCGAGTTCAATAACGTCCGTTCCGCTGGCGGGTTCATACTGATAATTCATTTTCAAACAGCTCATAACTAAAAGCCAAAGGTCCGCGATGGAATACAGCGTCCGAGAACATTCACCGCTAAATCAGAAAACTTCCGAACGCAAAAGGCGGGAATCTCGTAAAATTGCATTAGGGCAGTCATTTTCTCTTCTGATTGCGGCCGAGGGGTTCTAGAAATTGCACGGAGTAATGGATATTCAAGAACGCTCTCTCCGCCTCGACATACCTCTGGGTCCTCTCTGGAAGTTAAGAAAAACTTCTGGTCCGTGCCGCGGTATAATTCTGGCGAATCCGCGCCGACTTCTCTCTCTCTCTCTCTCTCCCTTTCTCTCTTTAGCTCATTTCTTCCCGATGGACGGGATGAAGAGGGAAAAATCGCGCAGTGAAGCGGGCACCAAGATACACAGCGGCGGTCGATGTCGAGTAACCGGAAACGAGAGACAGAATTTTCCGTCTGTTCTCGACGAAAGACGGCAGTTCGGCGATCGTAATAACTATTCTCCAACCACGTTTCACCTCCCGGTACGCCATCCACTTCGCGTAAACACCAGCATAAATTCCAGAGTGCCGGCCCTTTTCCCCGTTTCCCGCGCCATTCGCGTTACATCCCCAGCCCGCACCACCACGTTAACTGTTACGGGACCATCGAGTGTTTCTCACCCTCTACTTGGACGTCCCGTTCGTTTCTTTCGGGGCGAAACAAACGAACAGCGTGGTTTTCCATTTCCTCGATCGATTTTGCCGATAATGGCGACAATAGTGGAAATAATGAGAGCCATTAGCTCGGTGATTAATGACGCGCTTATGATCGAACAAGAGCGCCGCGTTCTCGCGTCTCGCTGCTCGCTTCTCTCTTTACCGGAAAGAGATTTTAGAAATCTGGATTCTTTTGCACCGTCGGAAACGGTATTATTGTGACTGTGCGAAAATTCCCGCAGTAATATGAAACACAGGATCATTATTCATGTAGCGGCCGAGTGATTTGCGGACACAATAGGCGGTCGAAAGCAATATCGGAACTATTTGTTAAATGATACAATCAAGTGTGCACAATTAAATCGCGCGATGCACATATAGCATCATGCAACATGTATTCGTCGGACTATTTTTTAAACATTTCACAGCGATAAAACAGTTTGTTTGAATAATAAATCTCGAGTATATGATGTTCAAAAGAGTATCAAGTTTTTTCTTGGCACGCGTTTTTTCTCGCGCGATAAAATGCTTGAATTTTTTTCCCGCAAATATAATTAATTACATAATGTGCATTTTGTAGACAAGCTCGTCTTATTAAGCGCCGTGTTATATACACACCTACGTAGATCAATCGTCGTCACGATCGTCGTTAAAGCGTTCAATCGCATATAAAGACGAGAATTAAACCTGTAGCTATCAAAGCACCAGGAGGGTGCGCAATTAAGATATTCCAAATTGGAGTTTGGCTCTCTCTCTCTCTCTCTTTCTCTTTCTTTCTCTCTCTCTCTCTCTTCGCGCTATAATCGATCGCCTTTGTGGCACCTGTCGAACACGACGATAAAACTCGATTTTCAGATTACGCGGTCCCATTCAGAGACGAGAGACGCGCGAGAGAGCGTCGGTCGGAAAGACGAGGAGGAGGCGGTGTGACTGACAGGCTTCATGCTTTATTCGACAAGTCGGAGGGAATACACACGTTGAAACCTATAACATCGTATCCAGCCTGCGCTTTGGATTTAACAGCCTAGTGTCCGACGATGTACCATGATGCATGACGCGGTGTCGAGTTCCAATTCACCGGGCATCCATGAAAGCAGTCTCTGTGCTCGATGTAAAATATCGGCGATTCGAGATGAAACGAAGCATGCGCGTTTCAGTCCGCAAGCGCATGTGGTAGATGAGGACCGCCGCGATTGCACGTCTCCCTCTCTTTTAAACGATTATTTAATTCCGAGTCCAAACGAAAATAACTAACACGTGTGTTTGTTAATAGAAAAAATACTACGTTATGGATTATAATAACATTTGCGTAGCCTGAATATACGAGATGTGTATTTACCGTTTGCAAAAAATCAAAGATAAAAAACCAACGAAAAATTATCATATTTTGAGAATAACCACGTGTCGTGCATTTGCTTGGCATAATTATCTTTGAAATATTATCTATCAATAGGAAAAATTTTTGAACACAAAGCATTGTGTTTAATGTAATAAAAGTTTTTTTTTTAAATTGTGTTTACGCACTCACAGTATGTATTTTTCGTAATTAGATAATCTGATTTAGATTTTGAGATAGATAGTTAAAACCGTCTATTAATTCGATAGCGTCATCCGATTCATTCGAAAATTGATTGCATTTTATCGTAAAATTCATCTGCAGAACTGCAGATTGGTTGTGTTCTTTAAATAATATTTGCGCTTTTACGATCAAATAACTTGCTGTGGTGAAATTGCAACACTGATTTATATTTTATTGCTAATGATAACGAAATATTTATGCGTGTAAATGTTAGATCAATGTTGTCAATTAAAACGTATAACTTTATCAAGGAAGCGAAACATTAGGCAAATAGCGAGATCCATCAATTATGGCCTCGAATATCGATGTAATTAGAACGCATGAATGTTATTAAATATTATTTATCATTGCATATCGATTTACTATGTCTTCTCATAGTGCTGAGTTATAAAATGCAGTATATATATAATCAGATATTAATATATAAAATTTACTATTTAAATATAAAATATTGAAACGGCTAGTCACATAACAATATGTATATCTAAATATCATTATGGTCATTGACCATACTTTGGTTTGTCAATTAATAATGTAGAATAGTAACGCATTTACACGCGTTTACACACACTACACACACACACTATTGTGACGTGTATAGCTCTTATTAAAGTGCTGATAGCATGATTGGCACGCTGCTAATGTTATATTCATTAACTGTAATATTTACTAAACGGCATAAAAAAATGTCAACGTGTATTTTAATATTTTTTGACAGGAGGCAATCATCGTAACACATTTGTTCAGTAAAATTAAATTATTAGTAGTGAAAGATAAAATAATTGAACAGAAAAATTGCGAGAGAGGATAGTTGTTAAATCTACATGTTATATGGCAGAGAAAAATCTTTAAAAATGGAGTATTACTTCTAGAGACATTCTTAAACATACAGAGCGGATTTCAAAAAAGATACCTTGGTGAATACCTCCTCGATGAGGATTAGGAAGTGATTTGCGGGCGATTGCCGATAGCGATGGAAACACGAAAGCCGGAATTTATCGTGATTGGAGTTCTCGTAGAGCGAATCATGAAGCTTTGAGAGCTGTTATCTCGTGCATGCACTAGGTGTACGCACGAACTATCAGTTTTCATGAGCACACTCTGTGACGTAAGCATGTGTACTCTCATTCTTCGAGGACATATTTATGTGCGACGTCCTTTTTCAACAGGTAGTACACGCGAGTTTCTAATGTACATGTTTGAAATAATTTCTGTGTTGCGATAAAAACAAGCAAAAACAAAATATATATCCAATCGTCTTTGGTAATATATGTTTTGACATTTTATTTCTCTTAACAACATCTATGACTCACTTGTGAGAATAATTTGCCTTTTTTATAAGAGTTTTTGTAAGCGTTCTTCAATTTATAAAAGCGTAATGATTCTTGCATTCCGTTCAACTAACCTCTCAAAGCAATTTTTTGTTTATCTATTTTTTGTCATGTTCTGACCTTTTGTTCAAAATCCAACGTTCACACAACGGAGTCTGGACCACGGCGACGATTATGGCGACTCATTAGCCGCGCCGGTAAATCATAGCGGTCCTCCGCGGCCACAGGACGGAGAAGGAAGAAACGCGCCGAATGTGGGAGTTCGGAACGAAACGCGCGCGACGCGAGCGAGAGAGTCCGAGTAAAGTTGGCCGCAGATCCAGAACGAGACGAGCAGCGTGAGCGTGCCCGAAGACGGCCGAACGCAAGCGGAGCGACCCGAAACTACTCGCGAGGGTTCCTCGCGATGTTCAATGGTTTCAGTACCGAGCCGCCGCGGATCAGGACTCGATGTGGCTTTGTCGTGGGGTTGTTTTGTTGCCGGCACGTTGCGATACGCGACAAAAACGTGTGATTTATGAATCAAAATCGCGACGAAAGTTTGCGGTATCATTGCGCACAAGTCTTTCGATCGATCGCCGTGAACTGCTCCGCGAAACTGCGTGTGTCGATCGATGATTCCAGAGTTACGATTAGCGGAGAGCGCGACGCGACGGCGCGATTACGATGTAATCGAGATATCGAGAATTCGAGTCTAAATTCGACGCGAGTGTATCTTGCGCGCATAATTTGTGATTTTGTTCCTGTCTCAACATTTTCATTGTTTTTGTAACGCCGTTTACGAACATTTGGACTTTCGAACGCGCACAGAGCTGTCTCGTAAGTGTAAAGCATACGCTCGATATCGCCGTGGCATTTAGGTTAAGTGAAAAAAAATCGAAGCCCTTGACGGACGCGCGCTGTGCTCCAAGTAAATACTACACATCCATTCCCGGATATCTGTAGCACCGTATTCAATTAACCGGCATGCGTGTTACGGTCTTCGTCGCCACTTGTGTACGTAGTATCGATATAAATCGTGATTAACTCCGTTTGCAACTTCATACAATTTACACCGCATCTTTTTTCGACTGCTGTTAAAAATGGCCAACGTATAAACGACAGGAAATTTAATTAGTGATGTAGCACATCGACTACGTCAAACTTCCTAGCAAGCTTCCTATTTAAAATTTAAAATAACCAGTAAACAGTTTGTTGTGACAAGAAAAGAAACTTTTGACTTGTTTTCGTTTATATTTGACGTTATATTTAGAAAACAATCGAAATATCGAAAAACTACTAGAATCTTCATATTTTATATATTATCACAGAAGAGATCAGAGATTTTCGCGATTGTCGTTTTAGAATCCGTAAGTGTTCCGAAAATTTGTTAGTCTGCCAAATTATATAGTTGCCGCTCGAACCGTATATCGTAACGGAGAATTTCGACTGGCGGAATTTCAGAACACGTCGAATCGACTTTGCCGAGACTTGTCGAATATTTTATTCTGCGGGGATGGTTTTCCCGCGCGATCGAACGCATTAGTAGTGGGATTCGCGACAGACGTCGAGACAGGAAAGCTCGGAAATACGAGGAGAGCCTCGTCTTCGAGAGAGGAATTGCATTTGCGCCGCATCGCGTTACGAACAATAAAACTACAATCGCCGCTCAGAGAGGCTGTCAGAAGAAGCTTCGCTCCGTTACGGATCCGTTTATCCGGTAAATCTAGTGATCATTCGTTCGCGCAACATACCCGTGAAATCCCACGGCAGCGACAAATTTACCTAACGGAGAACGTATCGATCATGGAATAAAAACAAATGATATAACAAATAGCGGTGAGAACGGATCAAGTTTCAACTTGTCGCGGTCACCGTTTGAAGAATTGCGTTCACATCCATCAAAAATCTGTCGGAAAGATCAATCAAGCTCTCAATCAAATCGCGAAAAGTTCTTCCTCCCGATCGAGAAGGTTCTCTCGAGAACCTTAAAAGAAGAATGAAAATTGCGTAGCGAGAACAGAAACATCGAGCGGCGATATAACGACCGTCGTTAACGATATTGCGTTTCGTTCTAGAGAAACTCGCAAGACAAATAACCGGTGTCTCATTAAATTACGCAACAACAACAACGATAAAGAGCCAGCGGACGATGTGGACGGCGGCGCAATGCAGCAGCGGCAACGGCACCAGCAGCAGCAGCTACAGCAGCAGAAGCAACAGCAACGACGACATCAACGGCGAGAGCGCCAGCAGCGTCGGGGGTTGCAATTAGTGCTGGCTCGCAACGACCGCGAGACTACGTAACGACTGAAGAGAAGGGGGCGCGCAGAAGTGGTCGTCAGGGGGTCGAGGGTGTGTGCAGTGCGCGTGAAAGGGGAACAAAATGTGGTGGAGGTGGAGGTGGTATGTCGTGACGACGACGAGGACGACGACGATGGTGCTGATCCTAGGAATCGCCGCCGCGGTGTACTCGCCGCCGATAGAAACACCCGACCTGAATAAGCCATGTGAGTAAATGCACCTTGTTACTTCACTAGTTCAGTGCCTGATCATTTTTATTATCAGACTTAATCCTCTTGGTTTAGTGAAGTCGGAGAGACGCTAGTAGATACCGCGCTAATCCGCTAGTTTATTGAAATATTGCCCAATAGAATTTAATAGAAATATCAGCTTTCATAAAAATATTCAATCAACGTGCGAACTTTGAAATCTTAAAAATATACTTAGTAGTACTTAAAATTTTTTAATTAAACAACGTCTCTAGACTTTTTCACACCAAAAGGATGTTTAGAGTTTGGACGCTACGCCGTCCAGCTAGCAGAAAATCGTGACGCGAATTAAATCAAATCTCCACGGTCTCTCGTCACGAGGTTGTTGGAAACTTTAAACAGCGGATTATTATCACTGACCTCATCATAGGAAGTTTTGCTCAACCGCGTTCCGACGCTCGTTTCTCTCCACAAATTTCGAATACGACGCAGTCGATAAAGGGGGATATAAATGGAAAGGTGCTTCTGAATATCATTAGCGACATTCTCCGATGTCTCATAATTAACTGGTCACTTCGCACCCGCTGACATGGCCGTCCTTGAGGCTGTGTGTGTGCGCACAATCGCGCGCGTACGCATATTTCAAAATAACACATGACACTCCGTGTTGTTTTTATCGCCAGTCGAATCTTCAATGTGTAAATCATAATTGCAGGAATTTTAATTTATCTGACAAGGCCGTTCGAGGTCGATGCATATGATTAAAATTTTATTCGTTGAACGATACACACATGTGAATGTTGAGAAACACGAGACAAAGTGAACATATTTAAAACCATTTAAACACATACATATTTTAAAACAATTATTATTCAAATTGTGAAATAGGAAATTTGTAATTTTTATCTAAAGTTTATATCTGCTTTGATTTCTAATAAAAGATCATCAAAAAGGCATATTGATTTTATCAAACCTGTTATTATCGGGCGGCGAATAATAGGTCTGTATAAATTTAATTTAAACGGTACAGAATAATGAGCTCATAAAAAAATAAAAGCAAAAAACTAACATTGAAATTGTCTAGCTGTCTACGAACGAAGAATGATACTATAATAATTCGCGGTGAGTGTGTATGACGTGGTAAAACTAAAAATATAGTCATATATTTTTCCTACATCATCATCGATTACTTGGCAAGTCTACGGTAAATATAGCGGCGGGAAACTTCGGTTGATCGATTATTAAAAAGTTTCGGCCTGTTTGGAATTAATTTCTCGCTGTCTCGTAATTATACTTGGCACTTTATGGACCGTGTACGCTCTGCAAAATTAATTTAACATCCCCTGTAAGCCGGATAAACGGAAAAGAAAATTGTAGGACGGTGGTGTCCGATCGATTCAGGCGCAGCACGTAGAGAAGACTTAGGGAAGGGAGAGAATGACGGCTAAACTAGTTTAATTAAACCACGGCGCTAAGTCCCTCTTAAATTTATAGCCGTGTGATAAAAAAAAAAAAAGAATGTTTTACCAGCGCCGGGACGTGAAGAAGAGAAAAAAATTGGGGGTTTCAATAGCCGGAGGTCGACCTTGCTCGGGAACGAAAATAATCTGATGCCGATCCTACGTTTTCGCTAAATTTCCTTGAGAAAATGTTCGGATTTGTTTGTTTATTTATATGTACTTGTGCGTGCGTGTGTGGATTTTTTCACTACATACATTTAATTCCGAGAAATATTCTCGTAACATCATTCGCATTGAATATTGATGCTCGCAATTTGCAGCATCAAAGAACAAATCCCTTCTGACATTTCGCAAACTGCTCGAATGTACCTCTTGGTGCGCGTGTTTACTGAGAGAATAATAGCAATTCATTAGGAATATCAGGAATATCGGAGAATATTTGTATCGTCATATGATGACATAGACGGGCGGCCAGTGGGACTAATGTTGCAACGATCAACAATCGCCGAGTACATTCTCCATAATTATAGGAACTATTAGTGTGATAATTGGCGGGTATCTACATTTACCGCGTACATATTCACGTTTAAACGAAAACGAGCCAATTGTAATCACGTTCCCGCGGGATGGTCTCAACCGGGCAGATAAATATTTTCGCGTAAAGGTAAATAGCCTGCAACATATTATGTTGCTCATCAACCTCAAATTCAGCGATTAAAGCATTTATTATTATTTTACGTTCAATTCTCTGATGATTTTTTGTAGAAAAATATTTTAGAAATCTACTTCGTACATATGATTCGTGCACATAATTAAGCACGCGCGCACAGACACACAGACACACACACACACCGTGTCGATGCAAATTTTCTCGGATATTCGCGAACGCAAATTACCACAATCGCGCGGCAACGGATTCAAAGGCGGTTAATTACGATCGAAATTACTCGGCTTCGTTATAGAATTACTTCACCGCATGGCGAAACGCTATGCTAGCCTATGCTTTCATAAGGTTTATCTGACTTCTACTCCAACAGGTGTTGTCGACGACGGAAGACAACCAACGTGTGTACGCATTATACGCGTAACTAACGCTTCACGTTAATTAACGATGCTTTCATGTTTATTCGCATAGTGTAAGGCCAGATGCATTTATTTTGCCGTGTTCTGGTATCGCGAAATAATGGCATTCGGTTTCTCCCTAATGAAGCTAATTTCCGCAGCACGCTAAAAACGCGGTCAGTAAATGTCAGCGATGAGAGACATATTTATTCTCATAATGTTTCGTTTGTTAATGTTTAATGCTGTAACACGCGCTTCCATTCGTAAATAACTAAAACCGTGGCACCGTAAAGAACAACTTTAATGTGTGTATTATCGAGAAATGTACTTTACTCTATAAAAGGAATCCCTTTCATGTTTTTATGAACGTATATACTGAGCGCACTATAAAATGGAAACCAGAGCTTACCTATGGCGAGCTAACATTTTAATAGAGCTTGCATAACAGCTTTCACCGGTTTACAAATTATGCAAAATATGTTACAGAATATCTCCACTCAAAAAACTTTTTTTTTATAAACAATAGCGAAAGATATAAAAAACTTTCAAGAACAACTTTTCTTTAAAAACATATGCGATTTATCTTCTGTATTAAATTTTGGTATAAGAGTATCCGAACAATCAAGACTATGGTATTCTTCATTTTTGTTTGTTTAAACATTCTAAATTACACATTTGGTGCTCGTGTTCTCTAACAGCGAAAACTATTTTTAGATACTAATTTTCGCAATCACAGTTGCACCGGTAATTAATTTTGTTTGTCAGCAAAACCGCGAAAAGCGATGGAATGACTACAAAATCGGTTTAATGGGCGATCATTTGTCATCTTCCGCATGGTGGAAGGTGGCACTGCGAAAGGGGTGAGAAGAATCTCTTGTACGCTTGCTAAGACGATAATTAGCACACGATTTCATCCGCGCCACACCTTTCGCGCGTCTCGGTGTTAGTAACTTATCGGAAAACTCGCAAAGTGACGACAGCTGCCATATAGTGCGTTTGCACCACTTGCAATTACAGTAAAAATTAGAAAGATATTTATTAACGTCAACGAGCGCACAATATTGCTTGTCAAAAAAAATAATAGGTAATTTTTCTCTCCCTTCCGTCACATCGTTGCGTAAGAACCTTATCGAAATAATAACTCAGGGTGAAATAAAAGCGGTATTATCGCGGATCTGAAACGAAGCGGAGACGATCAAGCGACGTAACATGTATGTTTCATACCCTCGACACGCGAATACTCAAGATTATCTCGAGTCTAATCCTAGCAAGATTAATTGGAATTGGCAGTGCACTTGTTATTCTTGGACTATCGTTGTGTGCTGAAATAACTTTATGTGCTCGGATGTATAAACCCGAAAGGACCGAAATGATAATTATTACGCGATTTCGGTGGATAATCTCTTTCCGTCAAAGGCAAACTTATGAAAAGGTGATTAACGAACAGCAGCGGTAGATGACGAAACGTGTTTCGCTCGTTGAACGTCTTTTCATCGCGGAACCGATTCAAGCCGAGCTTAAATACAGTGTACATAGTGGTATTCATATGTATATTCGTGCGATAAAAAACAATTTTTTTTTTTAAAAACTTGTTTGAAGAGGGTCGCGTTAACAGAAGAATGTTAAATGCGAGAAATTATTGCAGTAGCACGGCATATTTCGTTGCCGAGAAATTGTATTATTCATAACTGTTCTTATTTTAAGTACATCCATCATAGTTTCGCAAGATTTTTTTTATTTCTTTTGCTTAATTTTGACCAAGGATGCGAATCTATGTTTACACGAATTCCTTAGACAAGTACTACATAAATATTTTACACTTCTGAAGTATAATCGGGATATTAACTGCAATGCGCGATAATAATTGCGTATTGCAGAAACGTGGTCAAAAACATTTCGCAATACCAAACAAGATGCGGTATATAAAATTTGTTTCGCGCGTATCTCGCGCGGCGAGAATAAACTCTCACCACCGCGAGCATTTCATACGTCGTAATTCGCGCGATTCTGTCAAGAAGCGACATATTTCATATTACTGTAATCCGCTACAAGCCCGGGCAACAATGGTGCTGCGTGCGGCGAACGCGCATTTCGAACTACGTATTTCTCACGGACCTTTCATATATGACGGCGAAAATTCAGAATATCGCTCCCGCGGGTCTCGTTTCGCAAAACTGCAGCGCGGCTAACGAGAGGATCCACTTCAATATGTCAATACTATGAGCTTAAACTCGTGACTGGTGACGCGGAATTTCGATACGTTTTTTCCACCGTTGCGCCGCCGTCGTCGTCGAGATAAAACTTAAAAAAAAAAAAAAAAAAAATTCTGCGGCGTATAAACGCCTGACAAATTTTTCACGCATCGCGTGCGATATCCGCGAAAAATATTCACTACTCGCGCGTTTTAAAACGAATGAGTAATAATAAAGTCATGTCTTTAACGCGACTTTCTGATGCGACACATTTCGCGACGTATAGGAAGCTAAATTTGTTTTATACCCCTCTCTCTCGTAGCGTGTTGCTATCAGCATCGTTAACGTCACACCGCGCGTCTCACGCCGTTCGATATATTCGCGAGTTGATTCGAGCGTGCATGCGTGTGAAACAGAAGAGAGAAAATAAAAACGCGCGACGCAATTCGATTCAGCGTCGATTACAAAGTTGCAGTGACACCCGGTGAGAGAAGAAAAATTATCACCGTCGTAAAACTTTCGTATGTCGCAGCGCTCGATCACCTCGACGTTTCCTCCTTTTTCCACTTATCTGCAATTCATAGCCCCGCAGCGTTACGGCCTTTCTCTCGTAAATATGACTTGTACATATGTGTCGCGCGCACTTTATTCCTTTTACGGCGCTCTTTACCTCGCGTACACACCTACAGCTCGAACTTGCAGGAATTTCTGCTCGTGCTTTTGTTAGGAAGTCGCGCGCTTGCACGCGAATGCGAAAAACGCGTGCTGAGATTTTGTAACACTTTGACTAATAATCGTAACACAGACGCGATACCATCGAGGCCCTAAAACTGAAGTCGGTAATTACCGCAGCAAAGTTTATCGCTGCACTGTTGAGGAAGAAAAAAAAAAAGAAAGAGGAATAGCAAACTGTAACAGTGGCGTCGTTAACTTCGCCACTAACGTGCGAAAACGAGCGGATTTAATGTCTATCTTTTGCATGGGTTACTCTTGCAATATCTTACGATCGCCGGAGTAGATTAACGACCGCTTCTTGTCATTTCTATCAACTTTTTTTTTTATGCCTCGGAAGAGCAATAAGATGAAACCCGTGACATGATACTGTTGTTTGGGACAAGTCCGGGTTTGGCTGTTTATTTTAAGTATCAGATCTCTTTTCTTTACTTTATTTTTTTTTCGATATGCATACGAATAGAGCTGTTTGAGATGTTCAGTTTTACTGGCGACTGGCGCCATTCTGCCGTGCGATCGTATGAACCTTCAGGCAAATCGGCTGAGATTAAATTTGTACAAAAGAAAAGAAATCAGAATCGTGCGGTTAAAAACGACAGTTCTCGTGCAAATTACTGCAATTATCCGAGATCTTTTAATTTCTAATTCCAAAATTATGCAGATTACAAAATGAATGGATTTTTTAGATAAAAAATAATATCGCGGCGAGGATGAAACACAAGAGATTAAAAATGTCAGTTCAAAAATAAACGATCTACACAAATATCTCGTCTCGTTTTATGTTCGATGAGCGTGACCGGCGTAACCTGACGTTTCCGCGTAATTCGCCGGTTTCTATCTTTCTGCGATAGTGATTCCGCGTAACTTTCTAACCGGTTAATATTCGCGCCGGACTATATCGACCACCCCTCATCGGTACAGACGAACGCTAACGAGTCCACGAACGAGCTGGCGCGGCGCGCAAGGAATAGGAAACGCGGTTTCGCACAGGGATCTCTCCGTTGTGCTCGAACGAGAGTAGCCGACCAAACGGCTGCCGGCTACTCGTCGTAACAATATCCGAAACAGGTTGCCGACTACCCCGCACTGGTGCACGTACCTTAGCTTACCGCAGATTACCGGTAATCTCTCGGGACCCGAGTAGCAGTTACACGCTTTCAGCGAGACACGGGAACTTCGACTGCGCAACGACGACGGCCCGCGGCGCAAACCGAGGACTTCCCCCCGGATTCTGCATCCACGTCCGGTCGCGCCGTATAAACCGAATTCCCTCGGCGTCTCGGGGACGACACGACGTGAAATTAAGTTCCCTCGACGACGACGTTTTACACGCTCGCGTCGTCTCACGTTTAATGAATGAAGGACAGAAGTTTGCGTTTGTAAAAGGATCATACATATAAAGTATCAGATAAATAATGCACGGATATTTAATGTTGAACATCTTTTTTGACACACGTGACACGTAATTGAATTATTACGTAATTAAAATTTCCACTGAAAAATACGTATCACGTGTATTTTATTTCTGTATGCGGAAATAAAATTCTCTCAATGTTAAAATGTTTAATATCATTCACTTCTCTCTTTCTGTTATATTTTGTTTTTTTTGCCAAACAGACATTGTATCATAACAACTCTCAGAGTTATAAAACCGTCTGTTACAAAATCAGAGAAACTGTGCTTCCAATAATTGGTTTCAATTACGTATCGTAAATCGTAAAGTTTGCTACATAAATACGCGCGTGGAAAATTTTTGTGCGTACGAATATGAAACGCGTGTGCTTTCTCACACATACACACGCACACACGTAGCCATTATCAAATGTTTGTTCGGCCAGAAACGATCGATCGACTCGCGAGAGCGGCCCTCAAATAAAACATTCTTTTCTCTGTGCGATGTTTGCATCACAAACTGTTTGGCATCTACTATATTCCTTTTCACTGTTATTCTTACCCTCGTATGCTTTCCGTCAATGGGAGTGCGAATGTATTTCACCGCCGAGCTGAATTGCGCTGACAAGAAGTGAATTATTTTGCCATCAACTTATATTTCTGCAAACACGACCTTACAGTATGCAACGAGACTGTTATTTATGCGTGAATTTTTTATTTCTGTATGTATATCGGGCCACTTATTGACTTTTGTCACTCTCGAAATGTTCGAAATGCTGCATTGAAGTGCCAGCAATTTTTATCGCGTCATCATCTCGATAATATAAAGCAAAATTTACATCTCTTCATAAACGACGACGCTATGACATACTAAGTTGTCATCGTCTATTACAAACGACTATTAGCCATTTTTCATCATTCTGAAGTTTTTAAACGCTCGGCTACGTTTTCCCATTGGGCAATATTTATGCACCGAGAACTGTCTGCGAATGATTGCTCTTTACGGGCTATTATTCGTTCCGCGATGTTTATTATCGTTCTGAAATAGATGGACGCACGCTGCTATGAAAATGGCGACACGCCGTCTCTGTCGTCGTTTCGCGTGTGGACGCGGATATGAGAGCGACACGGCGATTGCCTAATAAAGATTACGAATGATATATTTTCACTCGTTTGCCCAGAGCGCGTTTTATCCAATGATTAATAAAATGTCATACGTCAGGATTACGCGCGCGCGTAAGTTTCCTAATAATGCACAAATGCAGTTGTATAATTAAACGCGGCATATTACTGGAAGTGACGTCAAATGGAAAATTACGCTATTATTGCTAACGTGATACATAGTTCCATTAAATGAAGGGTTGCCCGACATTATATAATAACGACGAAACGATGAAGCGGATCACCGACGAATGATAAAAGCTCTGTGAGAGATGTATTATATGCCCATATTTATGTCACGAAATGCGTGTTTAAGCGATCGACGCAGTGATAACGGACGTACATTACCGGCGATATTTCTGCCGGCCGTGTACTGTCCCAAAGGGAGGACGTGCCGAATGTTTTTATTAATCCTATCGTCGACGGGGTGTATTCTCGGACATTCGGATAAAATATTTCTCGATCGAGCTGCGTTGAATAACGACGCTCGGTCACGAGTCGGAATTTCCCTAAATCCACACCATTAACATTTCACGCACGTGCGCGATTTTTGTATGTGGTTGCGTGATCGTACATATTTTAAATATCACGTTTGTCGCATTTTCAATTGACGTTGCAGGCGAACGAATGTCATCGAAATATCGAAAAGCAGAGAGACGCGAATAGATATCGTGCAGAAAAGTAAGGCAATTGAGATCTCGATGCTAGAGCTGTGCAACGATACCGCCGGCTAACGTCATTACGAGTAATTGCGAAGTAATTGCAAAATATCCGATTGCACACCCGTCAAGTCAATAAAAAAAAAAAAGTGTCACGCGTCATTTTGTAAATATCGATTTGACAAGTCTGTTTGTACAAACAATTTTGTCAAATTTTTCTTTTTTCGTATATTCACTTGTCTATTAACAAAAACAGCAATTTTGTTAAAGCCGAATTCTGTTGAAAATAAGTTTTCGACAACCTCGAGTTGTCCATTGATACATCCACTCAATCTTTTTCCTTTGTGTCGCTTATTAGTTCCAAGCTAATGCACCGTTCCGAACCGCACACAGTTCGGAAACACGATTATCTCTCACGATCTCCTCTTCTCATTTCAGTGCGCTAGCAAGACTTCATTATATTCTTTTGTAGATAATAAACAGAAATCTCTTTTTTGCTTGCCGCGAGTGTTCTCATTATTACGATTATTGCTGTTTCATCGTGCAAAGGGATGACAGCTCATCACGATCTACAGATCAAAGGTTCATTATCCGAGCAACGTTTCTCGTCGTATTATTCAAAGTCAAAGAAGTGTCGATTACAAGCACCTGATCGGCGAGTCGCGGGCGTGACGATGTGTAGTCCGATATCGAATTATGACATTGGAAAATTAGGTCGGGCTGTCCTCTCGCTTGCGAGATTCGTCACGATCTAATATATCGTCCCATAAGTAAGCGTCGTGTAAGATCGGATAGCAGATATTCAATACGACGTGTACCGTCATTAACTATCGTCAATCCTGCGGGAATGCGCGTCGGGAATTATCGTGATATCACACGCAATTCTACGAGGGAAACGGATTTGTGACACGGAAAGGGATCTCTCAAACCGACTGTCAAAACATCTCATCTCGCCCGCGTCGAGATGTGACGCATCCCCGCGGCATTTTCCCCGAACACCTCTTTATCTTCAAAGAAATTCAGCTTTTATGCGCGTGCGCGTTCTCTCTCTCTCTCGACGCGCGAACTGAGAATAGAATCTTCCAACTTCGTGCTTCGAATTTATCGGAAATCCCGAAGACGCTTGATACAAATTGGTAAGAAAGTATTACGTATTCTTCTCTTCCTCGTGAGCGTCAGCTTTCTTATTGATTCTGGCATAACTATACCGAAACTCTTACACATACACACTGCATCGGAATGCAACTATATCGCGCTGAAAAGTAATTTCGTTCGCACTTACTAACGAGAAGCAGACTATTGATTTACTAGAGAAAACAACTATCGTGTTTATTTCGAGTCTCATGTAACGAGAGAAATGCACGTCGCTTTTGTGAGGTGGACGGTCACTGATAGTGAGACTATGACAGAGCCAAGTCGTGCCTGATTAGATAGACAATGCAAAACGCGACAGTGGCCGGGTAAGAGAAAGAGAGAAAGAGGAAGAGAGAGAAGTAGAAGTCTGGTATCTCTATGCGGAGTGTGTACACACATGAGCATGAATACGAAACAACGACGTCGTTCAAAATTCTGAAATCCCTTCACAGCTGTCGAGCCAGAACAGAGCAAAAATTAATCGCGATTCTGGCGTAACTAAAATGAATGCGAGTGGTCCATAAAACATCCGGATTATATTTTTCATAAAATCATGCTCGTTAAAAAAGCTGCATATAAATGCTTTGTCAGTCATGTGCATGCCGTTACTGCAAAATGCGCAAGAGTGTGCTGTATATTTGCTCGACGATTTTCGACATGTCCGTGTTCCCGAAAAAAAAAAAAAATCCAATTTAAAAAAAAAAAAAAGGGTTATCGGTGTTTACCAGTTTTATACGTCGGAGAGAAATCGTCGGTTTCGCACGAGATTATCCGGTAAGTCTCTATAAAAATCTAAACGCGCGCGCACGCGCGCGCAACACGACAGTACCTTTTAAAAGCCGACCCCCTATCGCGATTTTACGTCTTCTCATCTTCGACAAAAGGGCATCACAGCCTTCCCGAATGTATCGACGTAAAGAGAAGCCGTCGTTTTATTGGCGTTCCCGCAGATTGGACCTACGACAGGTATACAGAAATCCTTTTATACCGGAGATATACTACCTACCGTCTCTTGTTTGGGATTTATATTCTCCGTCTACCGGGTTGCGCCGCTTCCGCGTTGCCACGTATGTGCGACTCTCTTCACATCTCCGCTATGTATTGCATTAACTTGGACGAATGTCATCTCTTGTGTGGGTATGTGCACGTGTGTGTGTACATACACGTTCTGTATAAAACATATGTACTTTGTACGGAGCGGTCATGTCGCACAAAGCAAGCGCTATTCTACTAACGACGAAGTAGTATCACATATAATTAAGTCGTGCAAAAATACCGTTTCTCGTTTATGCAACTTCCGTGCAAGAAAGAAACCTGATGACGAATGCTTGTACCAAGCGTGTGTAAGTCACAAACAAAACCACGCAGAGTTGTTCCACCAAAATAAAAATACGATAAAAGAGCTAATATAATAGCGACGTATATAAAACTTGTAAAAAAAGTCATTCGTTTAAACATTGCAATGATATCTTGCACTGACACAGCAAAACGTATAATTGAGTGTTATCGTAATCTTTTTCTGGTAAATGTTCAGATTAACGGACCCAGTTCCGATGACCTTAACCCTGGCATATGTTGAAAATATTCTTTTTTGTTCCCGAGTCGAAATTTAGCGTCTACATTGAACCTTAGTTCTTCTTTTTTGACGTAGGAGTAAGAAAAAAAACAAGATGCTATACTTTGACGCTACAACACGTCCGAAATTTCCTTTTTTCCTGCTAAAGTTTTAAAGTAGGGTTTAAATTTCGGGTTATGATAATGTGAAACATATACGTGACACTTGCACACAAAAGGTATACATAAAAAGTAAGAAATTGTATATAATAAATACATTTATATGTGCCATAAAGCACCAAGTGCAGGAAAAAACATAATTTAAGGCTCGTAAATTGGTTTTCCGCTTTTGTAGAAGAACACTTGTGAGTTCGTAAAAGCGAAAGTTTGTGTTAGAAACACAAACCATTAAAAATAAACTGCTAAAAGTATAGAATATAATATCGTGCAAGGAAACGATGAGGTACGGATATGGATGTAACCCAAAGAATTTTTGTGCACAAATGCTTGTCGGCGCATGTAAAAGATATTTTCAAAACCGTCGTTTTAGATTTACTGTTTGGATAAAGAACCAGTATGCCATATGGAATATCTTGCTGAGAAGCAAGATATTATATTATAACATCCTGTTTTCATTGCAATTGTTTGTTGAAGGTAGTCCGTAGTGAACGAAAAAATGGGTAACGTAACCTGAACTCACTATATCAAAGTAAACTCTTCACTTTCATAAAGTCCACACTAGTTTATCCAATATACTGCTATATATTGGATAAATCTACTTCATTTATACTTCACATTTCTTTCATTTCGTATAATTTTCGATTGCGTCGACCATAACTTCAGCTTTTTGTAAATGTCGATCGCCATATCATACGACATACACAATACACTTGCTTGAAGAAATAAGAAATTGTGCTTCACTCCAAACACACGATAAAATCAGCTTCAAGTTTACGGAAAACCGTGGAAAGTTTCGGAAACAATTGAAATGCACGCGGAGAGATGGGAATAGCTAACCGTCAGTTAGATAATTAACGCACTCGGCGGCACTTCCAATTAGCACGGATAGGCAATTAGCATATAAGCGCGAAGATCGATGGCAGTTTGTACACAGTGAACGGTGCGCGCGAGCGAGAGGAAGGGACATTGCGCGCGGTGCAATATGCAAAAACGAAGGACAGGAAGATCTATGCCCATTAATAATCATTTAGCCGACCGAGCTCGGATAATATATTAAAACCATTTTGTTGGATTATTTATGGATCGCGAGCATCGAACGCCTTTAATTCATCTCTTGCCGCTTAAACGGCAGGATTTCCCCGTGCTTCTCTATCTCTTCTAGCAAAATTTACTTTTTTTTTTTTTTTTTAATTTACCCTCATTTTTGCTGAGTTCGATACGTTCTCGATTATTTACACTACGTATCAGAGCACGGGCATAGTTGGCTATCGTTCTTCTCTCACGTTCTGTGTTCTCCGCAGTATAATAATTAACGATTGTACAGTAATTGGAAAAGAAGATTATTTCGCACTTCTTGTGAGTTAAATGAACACGGATATTAACTTCTGCGCTGCTAGAAAGTAAATCGATCAATTCAATTTTTGAAGAGCAGATAGCAATAGTTTGAAAATCTAGATACAACTTGACCAGTGAAAACAGAGCAGACACAACAGAGAGAGAAAATGATACCACTCAAATGTAAAAGTTTATCGCAAACTCGCAATCCCGAAGAAACATTTGATATGTTACATGATAGCGAGTTCACTTTGTCTGGAAAATATAAACAATATACACGTCGACCGTGTCTCTTTCTCTGTGTATACACATAGACGCGTACGTACCGGATATCTCATACATGACATTTGTTTTCTGAAAAAGTCATGGAAAAATAACCAAGATCAACAGTTTCACAAGCGATATAGAGACGCATCGACGTTAAAATTTGTTAGACTAAAAATTTTTATATCGCAGACAAAACACGTAAAAAATAGTGATATCAAAAAAAAATTTCGATGACAAATGACAATGTGTGTGAATAATATAGATGTATCGAATTTCAACAAGTTGACACTAGATAAGCAAATATAAAATTTTTTGCGGTGATCGCGGAAGTTTACTAAGGGAAATTATTTAAACACGCAAAGATACTGATGCAAGATCGCGGACGGGAATAGGAAAAAAAGAAAGAAAAAAGAAAAGGGAGAGAGAGAGAGAGTGGCATCGTCGAGAAAAAACCGGCGGCTAGTGTCATCCTATCCCCGACGATATTCCCCTGTTGTGCATTTTTCTCGCTTGTTTCTTGTTTCTTTTTCGTCTCATGATATCTAACGCGTCTCATCCTGTTGACGCGGATTAACGAGGATTCTTAGTCGTTGAATGCTACTATGGCGTTGTACACCACACAACAAACTGATCGTTATCTTTGTTAAATTACATGAATTGATCGAACAGCAATATTTCATGCTTCGTAGATAACACGAAGAAGTCGTTGGGAGTTAAATCAACAATTAATTATGCATGGTCGTGTGTCGAGTTTAAGAGAAATATATGTCCAGCATTGATATTTAGGTACATCGAATATAGAATGTAGTCGTTTTAATTTCGGCTGACAGCAGTGCAAAATATATGTTTATGTTTGCGACAGAAATACGATGGAAACATTGCATATATAGTCGAGTGAATATTATCAAATATGCAAAACAGCGAGAAAGTTTCGGAACAAAGCTAGCTATTACATATCGACAAAACACAGTCATCACACGTTTTTAATTTCTGACGCTTTGAAGGTAAGAAAAGGAATGTTGTGAAAAAAAATAATAAGACGTGAACGCGATATTTTATATCCGAAAATAGGTAAAAGATACTTTGAAAAAGCAACAATTAACATCAATTTAACTGATCTATTCCATCTTGCGGAAACGGAATAATGAAAAATATCTCTGAATAAATCGTTAATTTATGCAATAGATTTGCATTTGTTCAGACAGACCGACGGATAGTATTCCGTATAGAGACAAATATTGATTAAAAAACTATTTTTGTAATGAAGTGTAATGAAGTGTAATAATATCTTACGATAATTTTTAGACGACTCTTAAAGTTTTAATTATAATATTTCATCCACTAAGATTATCTACAATTCATTTATGTAGCAAGTCTGTGCATTCAGGTTTTTTGATAATCATATTCATGAGTGAATGCGAAATGTCAAGGAAGATTTGTCATTAAATCATTGTAACGCTAAACGAAGAATTTATTCAACAGCGACGCGTCGATATGAGACGCGTACGTATCTTCGCCATTTTCAATACGCATAGACTGAAAGGATCATATGTAACCGACACGATTAATTTGATATTCGCTGAGATAATATTTATCTCGTCGTATGACATTTTTTATTTTATTTTTATGGATACGAACGATTCGGGCGACGGACGGTGTCGGAAAGATTGAAAGAGACTGTTTTATCGCATAACGTTGCGCAATAATTTACGCTACCCAAGTGATTAAAATATTTGCTTATTTACGAGATATAAATTCACGTAAGGAGGTCGACTCGTATACGCAAGGCCGGGAGCTCAAGCTGAATACTTTTCGATGATAATTTTTTTCCTAAATCCGTAATTAATCTTAGTCGTCTTAAATATGCAAGTATCATTCCGGCTACGAGATAGTTATGAAGCTCCATGATAAATGACGCCCGTGAGAAAAATTTGCGCTATCGTCTTCCGTCGTTTTAGCATTCTCTTTGTCATTCCGGATTAAAAGCGCGATGAACTCCACGGCAGCTCTGCTACTTCTCTCCCCGCGTGCGCCGAATTAAAAAAAAAGAATAAGTCAGTTGTCGAGTAGACTCGCCTAATTACGTACGCCTCCTGGGCCAGGTTTATAAATAATGAGCACATGCGCATAAGTCTTTGTTTCCTGATGCGTATCTCGCTCAAAGGTCAACTGTTATCTCTCCGACACATTATGTTATGTGTCTTTCTATAATTACGATATTAGATCATATCTTATTCAATTTATGAGAAATTTTCCCTAAA